>JASDQU010306999.1:0-18032 GCA_032191745.1 Picea mariana | reverse complement strand
TTACAGATGAAGTTTTGGAGAATGTAGGGGGTCAAGAAGCTTATTCTTTTACAGATGGATTTTTCAGGTTATCATTAGATAAGGATTGCACCAAAAGATAGGAATAATAAAACATTTGTGATAGAGTGGGGCTCATTTCACTACATAGTTATTCCATTTGGATTGAAGAATGCACCAGCCATTTTTTTAAGAGTAGTAGTAGAATCTTTTAAGGTATTTATTCATAAGTTTTTGGAGGTTTACTTGGATGATTGGACAATGTTAAGAATGTTGAAAGATCATGTTGAAGTAGTAAGGATGATGTTGGATAGATCCAGACTGTTTCAGGTCTCACGAATATTAAGAAATGTATTTTCAATGCACCTCTTGGGATTTTGTTAGGGAATGTTGTGGGTAAACAGGGTCTACTGGTTGATCCTGCAAAAAATGTTTACATAGTTAACTTACCACCACCAAAGTCAGTGCGCCAGTTGAAGAGTACATTGGGCCATAGAGGGTATTACAGAAAATTCATAAGGGGATATGAACATATCACCGCACCAATGGAGAAGTTGTTGAAGAAGAATACTAAGTACTAGTGGAATGATGAATTCCAGAAGAGTCTGGATATTTTGAAGGAGAAGATGGTTACTGTGTAAATTTTAGTATTTCCATATTGGAAAAAATAATTTCATGTACATGTAGATTCATCTGAAATTGCATTAGGATAAGTATTAACCCATCCAAGAGAAGGTGATATAGATCACCCTATTGCATTTGCAAGAAGAAAGTTGTTAGATTTCGAACAAAACTACAATACTACAAAAAGAGGAGGTATAGCTATGGTTTATGCTTTGCAAAAACAAAAACATTACTTGTTGGGACACCACTTTAATATGTTTACAGATCACTCAGATCTGAGATACTTACTTAATAAGCCATTTTTGGGGGGAAGGATATGCAGATTGCTACTCTTATTTCAAGAATTTGACTTTGCAGTTCTAGTGAAGCCTGGAATATTGAACGTAGGACCATATCACTTATTGAGAATAACGAATGGAGAATAACCCAATAATTTGGAAGAAAACTTTCCATATGCACAATTGTTTTCAGTACAAATAGATCATGCATGTTTTGCTGACATTATTGAGTTTTTAAGTACAGGCTTTGCACCAAGAGAATTTACTACTGCGCAGAAGAAAAATTTGGTGGTAGGAGCTGCAGATTACCAATTGATTGCAAGTCATTTATACAAACTTGGAGCAGATAACATCTTGAGGAGATGTGTGATGGAGCATGAAAGACCCATTAGTTTGGAAGAAGTGCATGAAGGGATTGCAAGAATACACTACGCAGGTAAATCTACCACACAGAAGGTATTGTGTGCAATATTATGGTGGCCAACAATTCATAAGGATTCAAAAGAACACTGTCAGAAGTGTGATGTTTGTCAAAGAGTTAGGAAGCCATCCATGAGGGTTGACATGCCTCTGAGACCAC
Source organism: Picea mariana (assembly GCA_032191745.1). Classification (NCBI taxonomy): domain Eukaryota; kingdom Viridiplantae; phylum Streptophyta; class Pinopsida; order Pinales; family Pinaceae; genus Picea; species Picea mariana. The sequence goes on along the minus strand of JASDQU010306999.1, from coordinate 16,553 downwards.
ATATTACTTTACAAGTGTTCGATAAACGGGAAATAGATTTTGTAGTTCCAATTAATCAACAAGAAGATCAAGAGCCATATATATTATTACAGCGACAAAATACTTGACTAGATGGGATGAGGCAACACCAGTAAAAGATTGCAATGCAGAGACTACATCACACTTTTTATTTGAGAATGTAGTGACAAGGTTTGGATTTCCAAGAATATTGATCAGTGATCAAGGGACTCACTTCATTAACAGTACAATTGAGGTGATTCTTGAATAATTTAAGATATACCACCAGAAGAGTACTCCTTACCACCCTCAAGCAAATGGAACAGTGGAATCCTTCAACAAGATTTTGGAGAATTCCTTGACAAATATTTGTAATGTAAACAAAGATGATTGGGATTTGAAGGTACCAATAGTACTTTGGTATTATAGAACTACCTACAAGAAATTAACAGGACAAACACCCTTTAGATTGGAGTATGCAAAAGAGGCAATAGTTCCCTTAGATTATTTGATACCAAGTCTGTGCATTGCAGCAATTACATACACGACAGAAAGTGGTGTAGCGCGGGAAAGATTAGCTCAACTAATGTAATTAGAAGAGGACATAATCATGGTAGGTTTCCATCAAGAGGTACAGAAAGAAAAGGATAAAGCATGGCATGACATACATATCAAGAAGAATAAGTTTAAGGAAGGAGATCTGGTTCTCCTCTATGATAATAATTATTTGCAGCTCCTAGAGAAACTCAGAATGCATTGGATAGGGCCATATCAAATAAATATAGTCACAGATGGAGGTGTTGTACAACTACAAGACTTAGTAGGAAAGGAAGTGAAAGGAATGGTGAATGGTAGTCAACTGAAACTATATAGGGATAGTTGACATACTAACTCTTAGTAGTTGAAGTGCATCAAGTAGACTTGTACATATTGTAAATAGTAGAAGCTAAAAAAAGAAAAAGGAAGATAAAAATAGAAAAATGAAGAAAAATCCAAAAATAGGTAATTAGGGGGAATAAGTGAGAGATGGATAATTCAGGAATGAAAGCGCACAACAATTGGTGTGACATAATTTGGAAGACTCCACGTAGAAAAATTAGACACTGTGCAAATAACTGGAAAAGGTGAAAAAGAAGACAGAACATTAATGATAGGGTTTATAAAAGGGGAAAAACATGGGCAACTTCGACACTTAGCGATTTTTTAGCAACATAGCACTTGAGAATGTGATAAAGGGGTGATTGAGAAAGATGAAAATTCAATCGATTGTTTGCAAGGATAGTTAGATGGCACCTCCGAAGGTTGGCACTCCCAGATGTTTCGTAAGAGTGACACGACAGGTAGGAACGAAGAAGGAAAGAATGGAAGAACCAGATAGTTTTTTGGAGTTGGATGAAGTTACAACATCAGAGACTAAATCTATCAGTTCTACAAAAATAGAGAAAGAAATATCAACCGAAGAACAGGTGCAATCGGGTCAGAGCACATAAAATCCTAACGGAGGTGCAAACCCTAGTCTTGAAAACCATACAAAAGTGGAGGGAAAGGACAAATATAAGTAGAAAGTTGTAGAAGAAGTCGAAGTCCAACAATAAATAGAGGGAGAATAAGAAGAAGAATCCAAGGATGAATCCACAAAAGAAAACCTAGCTACGGTTCAAAAGAGGAAAGCACCAAGCGCATCATAAATCACGAATGTTGTAGTTGCAGTGGAATATGTGAATCATGCTAGGAATATGCTAGGAAAGGTGTCAAAGATAAAATATGTGAATCATGATGTAACTGACACAACGAAGTTTCCTGAATTTGCATAGGAAGTTTACTTGGAAAACAGGGAAGAGATAGGACCCCTAGGGAAACCCATTTTGGATCCCATGCAGTGGATCACAGGTCTCTACAACTCAAGCATTATGAATGTGTTGGACATACCACATTTCAGGCATTGTAAAAATGTAGGACTTTTTGTGAAGTAACTATTGGCCATTGTACATGGAGGTATCCTTTGGATGGATAAGTTGGTCCCCATGGATGTGGATCTCATAGCCAATATTATAGGGTTTCCTACTAGCGGGGTAATCCAGAAGACTATTTGGACAATAAATCCAGGGACAAAGAAATTGCAGAGGAAGTGAAAGCATAGTTCGAGACAAATAGAGGAACTAGAGGAATAATCATAAAGGATATCAACGACGATGCAACAAAGTTTTCTACAAAGCTGATGGCTTGAAAATTTTTGAGAAAGTGCAGAAAGGAAGAATCCCCAACAAGAGTTATAGAAATAGTTGTGCAGTGCACAAAGGGTGTCCTGTTCAACTGGGCACCATATTTGTTGAACCATTTTTTGATAGATTGCAGATATGCACAAGATAATGGAATAGAATCCCATTACTCCTTGTTTCTAATACTCATAGCCTTGGTGGGATGGCAGAAGCCCAAATTTTCATCTTTTCTAGACAAGAAAAGGAAATGTTGTGCAACATGCTATGAAACTTTGTGGTAGGAAAAGGACCCCAAGAACCAGCAGGTGAACAACATATTAGTTTCCATGTTCTTGGAATATATGCAGCAGAAGAACGGCAATGTCCTGAGGATCCAAATTTAAGTGGTACAATAAAATGAATTGATTGCTAATTTCAAGGATTCAAGACACCAATTGTGGATTTAGACCAGAAGGGGCCCAAAGAAGAAGTGGTTGGAAATGTGGTATTGCACATCCCGTGAAGAAGTAGACTGGATCATGAAAGATTGGCCTATGCAGTGGAAGGTTCCAACAACACAAAAGAAAGGAAAAAATACTAAGGATCAAGCAGAATAAGGAACATAAAATAAGATAATAAGTTCAACAGACAATACAATAAATCCTCCAGAGTGCGGTCAAGCCTCGGGAAGCGGTGTAGCAAGCATGAAGCCAAAAAAGAAAGAGATTGTGTCCAGGACATAAGTAAAAGGGGATGGCGAGAAGGGATATAACTCTCTTCCAAAGGAAGTAAAATATGGGGAATAAACAAAGAAGAAAACTGAGGCATAGACCTCAACCCCAATGACGAATAGGACTAGAACATAGGAGGAAGAAATAAGGAAAAAGACGAATTATCACAATAATCCTCCAACAATCAAAATTACATAGGACGATGTAGAGTTTGTCACAAAAAATGTCCAATATAGAGGGGAGGATGGAGTACGTGTAGTAGAGGAACAAAGGGAAGAAATTATGGAAACATTAGTAGAAGTACATGACATATTACAGAGACTGCAACTAAATACAACACATCATCCAACAGCGCAGTAGAAACAAAAAGCACAGGAAGCATCAACACAGAAAGAGAAAGAAGAGACTGTGAATACAATATTAGTGATCAATGACAGATTCAAAGTCACACAAGAAATGTTGGAGGTGGATGAAAACACAATGTAGAGACCATTGAATGACATGGAACACTTAGAGTTCGTTTTGGAGAACATACCCACGAAGGAACTATATGGAATACAAGCGAGTGTAATGAAGGAAGTACAATCTAGAGCTAGGGAGGATGCCACCAACCTAGTGCTCGACCACAAGGTGAAGGAGATTTTGCAAGTGACTTGTGAGAAGATCATGTTGGAAAAGGAGGAAAAGAAGAAACATATAGATAACTTAGAGAAGAATCTTGCGGAGGTATACAAGAGCATACCACACTACACATAGGCACATGAGGTTATAACAGAAGATAAGATACAGTAGATTGCGTAGACTGTGGAGAAATACAAACAAGAGATAGCAGACTTAACAAATAAATTAACTTTGATAAAACCTCCAAAAGTATGGGAGAAGAGAGAGCAATAGGCTACTGCGCACATAGAGATTATAGCGCAAGAGGTTAAAGAAGTGGCAGAAGTGTATGACAGGATTGCACACATTTGGACTAGCTTGGAAGAGGATAGAAGATCTAGCAACTGGAGCAGAGAGAGTAAAAATTGAACGTGGCGGTTCAGGACTTGAAGAAGAGGCAGGAGACCATGGATATATCCCTAAGAATAAGGGCCACGTAGGAGATGAAAAAATTGTAGGAAGAAGTAAATACTGTGCTGGAGGAGAAACAAGCAAGGCAGTCTAATTTGGATCCATTTCAGCAACAAGTTGAAAGAATGATAGACGGGATCCAAACAGAGAAAGGAAGATGGGAACATGTGCTAGAAGAAAGCAGAGAAGTGATAAGAGAGCACATGACAGTGCAATATTTGGAGGCACTAGAAGGAAAGAGCGCACATGCTAAGGAGAAAGTGACAGAATTGGGAAAGAAGTTTCATGCGCTGGAGGTAGCACTTCATAAGGTGCATTGAGGTTAAGTGGCTCGGGACACGAAACATGTTACTGTTGGGGTCTTGTTGGAGAGGGAATGCTTGGGAGAATAGTGCAACAAATGAGGCAGATTTGAACGAGAAGGAGAGCACGCCATATTTTGAGGAAAAGTAGCATGCACGACAGGATTTGAAGAAATTTGGTGTAAATGTGGACAAACCTAGCCATGTTAGGGTTACGTTTTTGGAATACAATGTAAGGGTTTTTAACCCAATTTTGTAATATAAATAGAAGAGATAGAAAGTAGGTTGAGGCATATAGAATCCTTAGAAGTATCTTGTCATATCATTTTGGTAGAAATATTTTGGAGTCTTTGTGAGTTCAATTATGTTTTGAGAGTTGTAGAGCTCCAATGAAGTTGAAGTAGTTGAGGGTCAGGTTGCAAGTTGTGGATCTTTATGTGATCCTCGTTTGCCTCACTACTCTATATTATGATGTACTACGTGTAATGTCTTTTGATGAATGAGAAACTAATCATAAGATCTTTGTGGACGTAGCACCAAGGGGGGGTGAACCACAATAAAACTATGTGTGCATTGTGTTTGAATGTTTTACTATTTCTACAATTATGATCGAATGATTAGATAGATGAATGAATGGTTTTACTTACAGTGTGTACTAGAATAGATATGCAGAATAAATTTTATGAAGGAATGAATGAATGGATTTGATGAATACTATAATAGAATACATGGGTAAGTAGAAATAGGAATTAAGAAAAAACATCCCCCAATCCCGTCCATGACTGTAGACACCTGCATTCTACAGTCACCCATAAACCATCTCGGGTGAGACTACGTTGTGCACTCTATGCACAGTGTATCCTTCTGGTTTACGAGAAGGGTCGATGGTGATAAGGGTTTTCTTTGAGAACTAACGTAGAACCCAGGTCAGCACATAAGTACAACATCTAGGTTCACTTTACACAATGCTTTCCCTAAGATATTGTAATGTGTTTTGACCATCAGTTTCTCTTCTAACCTCACACATTAGGGGGCATATGTTATAGTCCAAAATTCCACCACTATGCATTATTGGACATTGCTCATCCATATACACACTTGCAAATCCCTTTTGTTGAGTTTCCTTCTTCAAAACTCCATTTTTCAAGGTGTACACACCCTAATACACATGCAACATGCATACATATGTGATCTTATACATATGAAGCCCGCATACACTCACAAAAGTTTCAAAAAAATAAAAATCCACGATGCCCTCTGGGGTTTAAAGGATATGATGGGTTGCACAACCATTTTTACCTCTTGTATCCCTTCTCACAACCGAATAACCATCTAAATTCCATATAAAAAGGGCCCTAGGGGGGGTCATTTGGGAATATAGAATGAAGAAACAAAGAAACTCTGCCCAAAATTCTCCTTCTTTCTCTCTTCTCCTCAGCATCCGTTTCTTAGTATCCATCCTAAACATTCTCAGTGTCTCATCCTCTTTAATAAAACCATCAAACACCTCAGTTTCACATGCTAATTGTGAGGATTTTCTAGTGATTGTGTGATTTATGCACTTGGAGTCTTATTGGAGGAGCCCAGGGAAGGTTCATTGAGCAGTGTCAACATCAAATATTCAGGTTGTATTATTATTCACATGTTATCAATAAAAGAGATATTTCATTTCCCATTTCATGTGTTTATGTACTTATGAATTATTTTGAATGTTTATAACTTATTTCATGAGAATTAGTACATGAGAATTAGTTACACTTGCATTGGTAAGTTGCTCTAGTGTTGGTTGGTGTAAATATTCTTCCTACCTTTTTGCATGATTTATCTTTATGGAATTTTTAGTGTGTGCTATGTGCTTCCCCCTAGGTTTTCCTTAGAGTATGGGTTTATCGTTTCACAAAGTGAACGATAAAAAACCCCACCATTCACACAGGCTCCAAGGCCTCCCACTGGTAATCATGGAGCCACCCCCACCCCCATTGAGGTGAAGGTTGGATCAAGAAGGTTCTTTTGAAACTACTAGGCCACAAGAAATTGTACCCGATCATGTTTCAAGAGGAGAAAATTTGTCATCAAAGGTAACTCGCATTTTATAACTCAAAGCTTAAGGTTTCATTAGGCCCTGGAACTCTCCAATAACTAACCTCTCAATACCAGTTCTTGTTCATATATTCCCTCCTAAGGTGACTAGTCTTGATCGTTGTCTCATTAGGCGACTTGTTATGGAAGAAAATTGTGTTACTTCTACTGGGAGTCCTCATACTCCTACTTCGGTTGTAGGTGGGGAGGTTCTCTTTCCCACTTTCCCACCTTCCCCTTCTAGAAATGAATCTCATCAGACAGATACCACCTTTGTCAGCGGTGCAGTCCCTGTCATGACTAGAACCATTATTCATTCTACGGTCACGTAGAATCTGTTTGTTGTTTCGTTCTCATATGGGATGTCGAGATTCAACATGACCTAGGATATAACCTAATATACTTTACAGACTATCAGATTGGGTATGGGGAGTTCTAAAACTCCCTCGCAAGGATCCCTTGGGGGAACAATTTCTCCATTCAACAAGTTTACTTTTGGTGGAGATCATATTTCCCCTCCATTGTCGTTTCTCGTAGGTGCTTCCCAGCATCCATTCGGGCCCACTGACAGTTCTAACTTGTCTAGTGGAGGGATTCAAATACCTCCACCTTCCACAAATACAGTTGGGTCCATGTCATTTTCCTTATTTGGTGTTTTTGGGAACAACACCTTTTCTTCGTCAGCGTTTTCTTTAGGGGGAAACCCCTCTCTTAATCAACCCATCTTAGCACAAAGTTCTATGCCTTTGTAGGGATCGATGACAAGAGCCACCTCCTTCCAAGGTTTGGGGAATCCTATAAATAATTATATCCCTATACATGAGATGTCGATTGGAGGTAACCTGTCCCACTCTAAGTGAAATCCCCTGCAAGGTTCAGTTCCTATGCACAGGGGGTCGCTTAGGGGAAATCTCAACCCAGGCCAATGGAATGCCATGCAGGGGGAAATGCCCACTCAAGTCATGTCATCCAACTATTCAAAATTTTTTATGATGCAAACAAGTGCATCGTTCCTTTACACTGGTCAAGGAAACAATGGTTTTTACTAGAACCCTGGTTAGCAAGCAATATTTTTCTCACAACTTGGTTCCAGCCAATATCCATACCCATATTTTCAACCGAACATGACCCAACCAAGGTTATTGTTTCTGGAAACTCTTCATTTTCCATAATTTTCAAGTTTATTGAATGAGCCCTCTATGTCATGTTCCATTTTTTCATTCTGTGCCGATGAATTTGTTGTCAGATATCCCAAACTTTGAAGGAAAACCTAGTGAGGATCCAGGTGATCATGTCACGACTTTTCTTTTGTGTGGCTCCTTGAATTTTCTAAACGATGATTCCATTAAGTTGTGATTGTTTCAAATCACTCTCATAGGGGGTGCCAAAAAATGTTATATTGAGCTCGACGACTCGATATATTCTTACTTTAACGAGTTGGTGATGGTTTTATTGAACCATTTTCAGCTTCTGATGAGATATGATGTCGGCACCGAGATGCTGGCCAATTTCAAATAGTCAAAGGTAGTCCATATCTCAAATCATATCCAGGAATGGTTTTTTTGTAATAGATTGATCAAGGTCAAGGTCCCTCCTATGTTTTTCCTTGAGTGGTTCTTGAATTATTTGGTGCCCTATATCTCCAAAGACATCACGACTTATGGAGTGTTTTCCAAGGAAGAGGAAATAATAAGAGATCAACAGCTGGAGTTGATCTATTCATAATCCGGCTTGCTTTATGAGATTTTTCCTGATGCACCGTGATCAACCTTTGACTTTTCCAAACATAATTTTGGGCCTCATGCCGATGGTATTTTGGGATCAATGCAAAATAATCCCATGAATTTGTTGTCTATCCAAATGCAACAATTATCGTTACAACATACTATGGACATCCATACTTCTAGTATGGCTGCCTCACCACCCAAACTTCAGAAGTGCACATTGTGCAGATGACGAACCACAAGGGTAATAAACAACTCGTGGATAAAAAGAAGAGCAAGGGTAAGAAGGGTTGGGGGGTAATGAGAAAAAGGTTGCTAATAATGTTGGAGAGGGAAAGAATGAAAAGAATAAGGTCAATTTTCCTTGCAATCTTTGCACGAATGAACACTTGACTCATCAGTGCCCTTGGATTGAGGAAGCCCAAAATTTGTTAGCGCAACATCAACCTATTTTGTTAAGTAACCCCTTTCCTCAAGGGAAAAATATGACACATGCATCCTCATCCACAAACATTCTTTGGGGAAATCAGGGTTCCACCAAACATGAATCTAATCTCGGGGCTGCAAATGTATATATGATGAGGGTGGATGCTCATCTTCATACTACGACCCATGATTATGGAACCCCAAAATTTGTGGATAAAGGAAAGGGAGCTCCTGAACCATTGAAACCTCTCCATATTGAGAATTCGATAGGAGATGCAAGGACTCACATCCCCAAAGGTGCGTTTAAGAAGGGGTCTTATAACCCAAATGCACGGGCTACCTAGAACTACTTCATTGTTGAAGATCTAGTGCAAACCTCGTGTGCAATGTTTTCTCTAGAGGTTCCCCAGAGTTTCCCCTCACAAAGAAAACCATTATTGTTAGCTTTAGGTGCCTCCAAGCCTACTAAATTATGTTCTATCGTGTTTTACCCTTCCAATCTAAAACCTCGTTTTCCTTACCACGTCTTCTTTTAGAGAATAGTGGTTTATGCCACTAAACATTTAACACAAAACATCTTCTGCACTGTGGTAGATGAGGGGGCATCGACTTGTGTTATGCCACTTGCATTTTGGAAGGCTATTGGTCAGCCTAAGTTAGATCCATCCCCCACTTTGTTAACTATGTTTGATAGTCGTTATTTTCGACCAAATGGCCTAATCCCCTCCTTTATCATGCAGTTTAAGGAGAAATTACTTATAAAAAGGGCCCTTATAAACAATGGATGAAATTCCAATTTAAGGAGAAATTACTTACTTGGTCCAAGTGACAGTTGATTTCGTCCACCGTAGCTCTCCAATTTGACAAATGAAGGAAGAGGGCTTTTGGCCTTTTTGGTATTTTTTCAAAATGCAATGGTAAAAATGATCCTTTTACTTATATTTATAGACTTTTTGACCTTTTTTGACCTAATTTTAACCCTGGTTTCTTCTCTAATGTTGGTTTGGTCAATGAATTGCTTTCTCTCGGTGATCTTTTGGTTACATAAATTTGTCTAGATTTTGGATTTGGACTCTTTAATGGGAGGAATTATTTATAACATCTTGTGATGAAAATGAGTTATCACCATTTTCATGTAGGGTAGGTATATACCACTTTGCATTTGCATTTTATTGACGATTTTCACTTTTCATAGGGTTGATCCCACCGAAGTGCTACACAGAACCTTCCATGCTTCTCTAGAAGTGTCGAAATTAGGTGGTAGAGCCTCCCTTTACATGGGTGCCCTAGTTAGAATCTTTTGTTTCATGTTGGTTCCCATGTTGTAAGTGTCCTATAGGCTCGGGAATCATTTTAATCTCGCCATGACTCTGAATTTGAAGCCTCATTTTTCTAGCCTATTCACACAAGACTCCCCTAGAGAATGGTTTTTCTTCTTTCAAGCTCACTTAAAACTATGAAAGCAACATCTAACGAGAGATTGATTACCCTTTTTGACCTCATTTAGATTACATACGAAAAGGAGCACCCCTAGAGTCTTCTTTAAGCTCTTTTCTGAACCTCTAAAATTGAAAATATTGTCAAGCGATCTTGTTTCCATTCACACTTGCCAAAGTGAAATTTGAAGGCACATATGTCAAGCGATAGTTTACCCCTTTTTTGGTATGGACGACTAATTTTACAAAAAAACTATGCCCTAGGAGCTACGGTTCGCTAGGAGAGTATTCTTAGGTGTAAGTTAAACCCTTGTTTGGGCTTGAGGGACTAAATTTGCGAAAAAGGGCCATTTTCCTTGGTTTTGGTTTATCACTTTTTCAGGCCTTGGAGATTATTTATGAAAACAGAAACCCCTAGAGTCTTCTTTAAGTCCTTTTCAGACTCCCTAAACAAGAAAAGATCGTCGAGTGACCTTGTTTCTTTCACACTCGTTCATTGGTCTAGAAAGGACATATATATGGCATAAGTTTACCCCTTTTCCAACCAATAGATTAACCAGGAAAAAGGTACACCTCGGGAGACATGTCTCATCCAGAGAGTATTCCCAAGTATTTTTTTATTATTTTTCAGGATTGGGGGACTAAATTTATGAAAAAGACCATTTTGGAGTCTTCTTTTACTATTTCTTTAGACTCTCCAAATATGAAAAAACGTTGATCTTACTTTCTCTGGGATCGTAAAAATTTACATTGAAGGTATCTCCTCATTCTTTGTGTCTGTTTGTAATCACATTCCATGTCTCATTCTTGTTCCTTTGGCCTAATGCTAGCTCTATATTGTTGTTGATGAACCTTTAGAGAATTCCTTAGGTGCAAGTATTTCAACATTTTTTCCTTTGCGATTTGACACCCTGACCCATGGAGGAATTTTCTCGATTGTCCTCATCCTGAACATGTCTCCTTGCATTAAGCATTAATGTGTTCCATGCGCTTGGAACTAGTTTTATTTCCTATGACATGTGTTCCTCCTTTGTAACGTAACATTATTTCATTTTATAACAGATTGGGCGGAAGGAGGAATCGTGTCAAAGAACAGTGAATTCATGGAAACTGGATGTTTTGAATCGAATTGTAGATTTTCCATGGCACATCCCCACGTGTAAGGTATAGGCGATAAGGGTTGCAGGGCATACATGATATGAACGCCGCAATTTTTCATTCCCTCTACCTTCATGATGAGTTGATAATAGTTTATGCACTTGCCAACGCGACTTCCATTAACTACTTGAATCGACCTGTGTCATGTAGAGACTACCTTTTAACAGGGCCTAATTCTCTGGGAACAACATACCCGTACCACTTACGCATGTTTTGAATCTGACATCCTTTCCCGCTTCCAAAGGCCAACTAGCAACTTTTTGACTTCAACCCCTTCACTGTTACATACCTGAATTCACATGATTGGATACATGGGACATAACTCGACTAAAACTGACTCTAAATGGATAGAAAAATGACGGTGCTAACAGTTGGCTCCAACGAGGATGCTATCCTCCCCGTGAGGTAGCAAAGAACAATATACCAGGTGCCTAAGCATTAGTCTTTATTCGACTTTTAGACACTAAAATATGAAAGACAAAATAGAACCTAAACCTATCGATGCAGTTTCTAAAAACTTCAACATAAACTTAGGGCCTTCACTTCAAGCTTCAATTTTCTACTGACATACTGACTCAATACAAAAATAAAACAACTATTTACAATGACATGTGACTTAGATGGATTTTATTTCATTAGATAATGTTTGAGGNTGCATCGATAGGTTTAGGTTCTATTTTGTCTTTCATATTTTAGTGTCTAAAAGTCGAATAAAGACTAAATAGAACCTAAACCTATCGATGCAGTTTCTAAAAACTTCAACATAAACTTAGGGCCTTCACTTCAAGCTTCAATTTTCTACTGACATACTGACTCAATACAAAAATAAAACAACTATTTACAATGACATGTGACTTAGATGGATTTTATTTCATTAGATAATGTTTGAGGAACCTTCTGTTTACAGGCCCCCAACCAAGGCTCTCTCCATTTAGTTCTTCTAGAAAATAAGCATTATTTCCGCAATGTGCACTGATTTTGAATGGAGCCATCCAAAGATTATCAAATTTTCCATGCTTTCCTTTGTCCTCATTTCTCACATCCCATCTCAACACCAGATCACCCAAACGAAAATCCTCTGGCTTGGAATGCTTGTCAAAGTATTTCTTCATCTTTTCCTGGTGGAGTTGTGATCGGTTGTACACCTGTTCCCTCATCTATTGTGTGTGAAGCAACTGATTTATTCTTCTCTGCGCATCATTTGCCTCAGCCTCCTGCTTTTGCAACAATTTTCTGACAAACAACCCCAATGTGGTAGGTAAAATTGTGTCTACATCGTATATGATCTGAAAAGGAGACGTTGAGATGGACTTCTTGGTGGTAACCCGATCTGCCCACAGTGCATAGATAAGATTTTTATGCCAAGCTTTATTATTTTCTTGTAGGAGTTTTTTGATGATCCTAGTCAGGCTCTTATTTGATGATTCTGCTAACCCATTTCATTGTGGGTAGTACGATGTAGAATTCCCTTAGGTTATGTTGTAATCCTGTCAAAAATTCTCCATCTTCTTAGACTTGAATGCAGTCACGTTGTCTGTTATGATCTTAATGGGGCATCTAAATCTCAACAAGATGTTTGTCTCCAGAAATTGGATGATGACTGCATCGGTAGCTTGCATCGTGGGGATCGGTTCTATCCACTTTGTGAAGTAGTCGGTGTCAGTGAGTATCTATTTGTGCTGCGCTGAGGATGGCAGATTTATTTCCCCTATAAAATCCAAACCCCACTACATGAACGACACTTTTAATGAGATCGGATTTAGTGGCAAAGGCTGCATCTTTCCTCTTCCATTAAAAATCTGACACTCATGGCAGCTGGACACTTCTTTGTAGACGTCCACAAAAATGGTCGGCCAATAGTAACCCGCTCTTAGGATTTTGTGTGCGGTGGTTTGCCAATAATGGTGTCCTCCACAGTCACCCTTGTGAAATTATTTTGTGGCTCGCTTCGCATCATTTTCCAACAAATAGCTCAACAACATTCCTCGAGGATCTTTCCAGTAGAACAAGTTATCCAGGATACATAACTTAACTGCTTTAAGCTTTAGAAATCAGGCCTTGGTCTTACTTACGCCTGGAGGGGCCTGGAGATTCTTCAACACATATAGGATGTCTGTATACCATGTCGAAACGACAAAATCCTGAGAAACTTGCACAGTTGTTTCTTCGTGAGGACTCTCTAACAGACCGACAATGAAATTTATTCCCACAGTGTCGCAGTCTGACTGTGCCATTAGCTTCCTAAAGCCATGATCCTTAATTAGTTTCATAGGCTTGTTCTCCAGGTCATATTCCAACATGGCTGCTATCCACTTACCTCTCCTTCCTTCGGGGTTGGGCTGAGTCAGGATATCCTTTACTGAGTTGTTGGGAACATAAGAAATGACGTGGGAGTGCAATATGTATGTCCCGAACTCCTTCAAAGCTTTCACTAAGGCATATGCTTTTTTTTCCATAATGTCATACCTCAGTGGAGAATATCGCAACGTCCTGTTGGAATAAGTTATAGTCTTCTCGAAGTTTTGCTCATCTTTCTCCAACAACACACCAATGATTGTATGCTCTGAGGCAAATGAAAATAAGATTTAATCTTTCATGAAGTCTGGACTGGATAGCACAGGAGCTCTAGTCAATGCCACCTTGATATCTTCAAATGACTTCTTGGCTTTTGGGTTCCACTTTATTTCATTTCCCTTTCTAAGCATGCATGTGATATGCTTTATAATCTCTGCCAGGTTCGAGATGAATCTCCTCAAGAAGTTTACTTTCCCCAGGAAAGATTGCACTTCCTTTTTATTGCGTGGAGTGCCAATTTTTCAGGATTCCTTCAACCCTGTTGGGGTCTATCTTAATTCCTTCTTTGGAGATAGTATGCCCCAACAAATTCCCTTCTTCCACCCTAAAATGTGATTTCTTCGGATTTAGTGATATACCAAACTTCCCGCACTTACGAAAAAATTTCTTCAAATATTCGAGGTGTTGTTCATCAGAGGTAGAGTATACCGTGATTTCGTCCAAATAGATCACAATGAACTTGTCCCTTTCGTCAGCAAATGCTTTTTTCATTTCCCTTTGGAAAGTGGCACCAGCATTCATCAGGCCGAAAGGAATCTTGGCATACATGAACGTTCCCCATGGAGTTGTAAAAGATGTTTTTTCTCTATCGTTTGGGTGGACCATGATCTCATTATACCTTGAAAAACTGTTCAGCATGAACATATTTTGGGACCCCACCACCTTTTGTAGGATATAATCCATTTTAGGAAGAGGGTAGTGATGCTTGAGGGACACTTTGTTTAAATTTTAGAAGTCTACACACAATCTTATATCACCACTCTTCTTTCTTGCAGGCACCAAATTAGCTACCCATTTCGAGAAATGCAAAGAAATGATAATCTTAGCATCGGAAAGTTTCTTTATCTCCTTTTCGATTAGCGGAAGTAGCAGGGGATTTATCTATCTTATCTTATGTTTGAAAGGTTTCTGATCTTCTTTGAGAGGGATAACATGATGGATCACTTTAGTGTCATACACCTTTAAATCATCATATCTCCATGCAAAAACATCAGGGAAATCCTTCATGAGCTTGACATAGTTTTGTTTGACCTCTGGACTGATCATTTTCGATAATTTGATTATTTTCGGGTTATCCTCGGTCTCAATGTTGCAGTCTTCCATGTCCTCTTCATTTGCAGTGATCTTGGGATTTTTAGCCATGACATTTTCATTAAACAGTTTTTTCAGCGGCACTAACCCCTTTAGAATGATGTTTTTTTTCAGTTGTATTATGTCCCTTCCTGTGATATGGTTTTGAAAAGGGTCTTCATTACTACACGCATCCACGCTCCTATCTTTGCCGCAACAAAATTCATCATTAATGTTTATTTTAGCAAATGTGTCGCTCATCTAAAGAAATCTTTCTACCTGCTTGTCATCCTCAAACACCTGCCAATATTTGATATTATCAGGCACTGTCGTCATGTGTTTGACTTCAATATCATATTTTTTGTTTGGGAAGATGGGAATTTTAAAAACCGAGGCCAAGTTGGTTGACGCATCGACGATCTGATTTTTCTCTCTTGGGATAGCAGATAGGTCATACTCTAAAAATTCCTCAAGGAGGTCCAGCGCCAAGTTTTCGTACACTCTCAGCCTGGGGTGCTTTGTCTGATATATGCCTTTAACCTATTTTATGACCATTTTGGAGTCTTTGCGCACTGCTATTCTCTTTGCATCGAATTCTTTCAACACTTTCAGGCTTAGAATCAATGCCTCATACTCAGTGTTGTTCGTGCATATGAACGTGAGCTTGTATGAGCATAGCTTTGTGCCCACTTCAGGGGGTCTTACCCATATGTCGACACCTGCTCCTTCCTTGCTAAAAGCGCACTCATGTTCCATATCTCATTTTTCATGTGGTCTTTTGGGTCGGCACACTTTGCTGCTTCTCGTGCGGTTTCCTCATCGACTGTCATGGTGGTTGTCGGCTCTTCCTATTCAAAACTTAGGTCATTGTAGAATATAGAAGAACCAAACTCAGTGTCGATGGAGTATATGGGGTGGTTGTTTAGCTACATTTTTATTCTTACCATGTATTTCAGTAGCACTTCTCTATAGAACCGTCTGTCTTGGACAAAGATAGGAATGGTGGCATATGACATGTCCATTTGCAAGGTCCTCTTTAACTTCGCATCCCACGATCTGGACAATAGCATGCCAAAATTAGGGGGTATGTCCAACACGACCACATCCATAACCATGTTCTTCGAAGGAATTTGGACCAATGACACGAACATGTCCTTGATGATATCGAAGCACTTGACTTTCGTCGAATCAAAAGAGAAAAATTCCTTGTAGGGCCTGGTGATATCCAAAACCTAATTCATCCATGATCACCTTTGGAATGAGGTTGTGCAGCACACAAAAATCTAGCATGGTGTTATGTAGGGTCATGTCATGAACCTTTAGACTAACGTAGAACGGAGGTACGTCCTCAGTATCGCTTGTCTCCTCAATGCGTGGACCAAACATAATAACAGGGTGATCATCTTGGATATTCAAAGTATCAGGGGTCCCTCCCATTTTCATCATTTTAATAATCTACTCCTGATACTCACCCTTTCTGATAAGTTCGTTGAATGGGACAATATTTTGATTTTATCCATTTCATCCTCAAAATTAAAAGGGGGACAGACTTTCTCTACCTCTTTTCCACCCACTTCTCGGCTTGCTTCCGGGGTTTTCTTCGGGGTTTTCATCCTTGGTCATGATGTCTGGCATCGCTCATCTTGTGGAATGTTGGAAATATGGCTACAACAGAGATGATGCAGATGATCAAGGCGCAGATAATCAAGGTTGTCATTGATGGCAATCGATTGTTTATAAAGAACAGATGCTGAAACATGCTGCAACACAAATGCAAACACAGACG
>JASDQU010306998.1:72343-84049 GCA_032191745.1 Picea mariana | reverse complement strand
ATTACAAATTTTATATCTCAAAATTTTTTTATCTCTTAATATTTAAGAAAATTAAAATTAAAATTAATTTATTAAAATAAAAATACATATATAACTTATAATTGAATAATATAAAAAAAATATTCATTATTATTTTTTTAACATTAAAAAAATTAAAATCTTCAAAACTTTAAATATTTAATAAAAATTTAAAATTAACATTTACTAAATTTAAAATTAAAATAAAACTACTTGTCCAAAAGAAAGTGACATGTATCAAATGTAACGAAACGTTTAGCTTGCAAATTGCAATTGAAACAAAGTCGAAGGAAGTGCTCAATATTTAATATGTGTCGTGTTCTTATCATTATTATTACATTGTGCCGTCTCCATTCTTATCAAAGACAAAAAAAAATCACTGTGTATCGTGTGCTCAATATTTAATATTTGTCGTGTTCTTATCATTATTATTACATTGAGCCGTCTCTATTCTTATCAAAGACAAAAAAAAAAAAAAAATCACTTTGTATCGTGTTTTTTAAATATTTGTTTGCATATTTCAAACAAATATTTTTTTATCTGTGAAATTAAAGCGGAAAATAAAAAGTGGAGGAAACGGTTGGCACGAGGAGTACATCTCTAACTTGTTTTCCGTTTATGTGATTACCATAACATCGATACTGAGTAATGTGAAAGATTAGAAAATGTCGACGAAAAGTTGTGAGAGAGAATATTCTTGATAATACTTCTTCGCGGTTTTGAGCGGGAATAATACTTCTCTGTGGTTTCGAAATTATATCTTCGTGGTTTTGAATGGGAATAATACTTCTCTGTTGTTTTGAAGGAGATATTTTATTTCTAACATTATATATCTGTGGTTTTGAACGGGAATAATAATTCTCTTTGGTTTTTACCTTTTTTTCTCAGAATAATCTCTGTAGTTTCTCTAGGTTTTTCTGGAACTTCTCTGCGGTTTTGGGAAATTATTTTTGGCTTCTTCAACCGGTTGAGCAATTGGACATGTGAAATGAGACAAGTCACTTTTTACTTTGATTCGATTTTAATTTAAAATATATTTATAATATATCGATTTTAATTTAAAATATATTTATAATATATTGACTTAAATAAATTTAAATATATTTTATTTATTTATTATTTTAAGTTTCATAAGTAAAAGTTGATTTGAGAGATAATAATTAATATCATTATTATCAATTAAAAATATATATATATATTCCATTTTTAAAATCAATCCAAAATAATAATCGTTACATTTGTTTTTCTCTTATTTTTAATATGAGCAACTCCACTACCTATTCCAAAAACTTAGCCTAACAGGGGAGGCCCCCCAAAATCACCCTAGAGATCATTTATGAGTATATGGAATCAGTAAAAAAAAGAGATAATGAAGGATAGGATTCAAGAAATGGAAAAACATAAACAATCAACCCAAAAAGAAGGGGTTGAAGAAAATCATAACTTGAGAAATAGGATTAAAAAGTTAGAAAAAAAACTAAACAACAATTTGACCTTCATTAATATAAAAAATAAATTGAATATCAAATCCATTAAAAAATAAATGAATAAGCTAATCAAAATGACCCATAACCATAAACGTAACATGAAATGCATAAATATAATCCATAGAATGCATGAATTATAATAGATACATTCATATAAAAAGAAAAAAAAATATTGAATATTAAAAATATTATCGTCCTTCTAGTAAGTCCACGCTCCTCCCTTGATGTTGATGTTGAATTTATCAAGTCCATTTGGTGGACAAGTGGTGTCTAAAGAAACAAACACAATTATTTATCGGATTTCGTCTTCTCTTCCACCACTCTCGTCACCTAGCGTCTTTGCTCACATTGTAATTTCAGATCAAAACTCGGCCTTTGCTTGCGACATAAGTAAATGCCAACACGTCATCAAGTTCTAGGAATCCATGGACCAATGCATATACATTGTGTGTATATAATGCTTTCCGTACTTTTTAATAATCCTGAAAAGCTTGTCCTCTTCAATGGAGAAAATGATACTTACTTTTCAAAGACCAATAACATCCGCCATTTTGTAAAGAAAGGGTTATGACAATTTATATACGTAATCCATATGTGATAGAATCCTAACTTTAACTTTACACCAAGTGAATTTATTTGCTTTATCCATCAAATGGTCATCAGCTGTGAAATTGAATGAATATTACTCATTCAATGAAGACCGAATTTGGAGAGACAAGTGAAAAGCATTATTGAAGACAAGTTGGGCTTTTGGGTAATGTGCCAACATTAATATTCTCCCTATGTGTAATTTGATCCTCTTTTACTTCGAAGTGATTCAGATGCCTAGCATTTCTAAAATTACAGAGTAGTTTGAAGAGATTCAGATGCCCAACTTTTTGCACATTAAAAAGTAAGATCAAATATATTTAGAAAATATCAATTGAATGTTGGATGAAGGGAAGAGGTAGATCAAATATATTTAGAAAATATCATTTGAATGTTGGATGGAGGGAAGAGTATGAAAAATGTTAGATTTGCAATTTAATGCATGGAAATTTGCAAAAAAAAAAGTATGAATAGCTTTTTGTCACTCAGAAAATAGAAAGAAAAGTTTAGACGAGATAGAAATCTTTTCAAGTTGATCAGATGAGTCAACACACTCTTATGAGGACATGAATATGTATATTTCAATTTTGAAATATAACTTTTTTCTTGCTAGACATTCTTTATAACCATTATCTTTAAAAGAAAATGGAGTTTCTCATCTTCCAAATGTTCTTCATTCAAAACTTCAAATGATCTTGTCCCCCACTTTTGTGATGGATGGTGATGGGATTTGGCATGAAAGTATTGCTTAGTATGTGTCATTTTCCTAAAAACTTGGTGTGCCAACAACCCATTAAGTTTTCTTGTAATTAAGACATTAAGAAGGTGGAGGCCTATATTTTCTTTATTTCCATGATGAACTTAATGTACTCTGATTGTTTATTACCATGTTCATTAATTTAATAGAGATAACTTAAGAAACCCCTCTGGTATTAAGAGTATAAATATAGGATATTCTTTCTTATCCACTAATTGAACACTATATAATACAAAGGCATATATATTTAAATAAAATGCTACACATACATACATACATGCAAGCATGGGTTGTAAAAAGTAGCTTCCACTCGAGCATAAAATTTAGAGTTTAGAAATTCTAGCTTCCACGCGCAGAAAATTTAGAGTTTAGAAATTCCTGAAAGGGTGATGAGCTAAAACTCAAAATGGCCATGTATTAAGGGCATATAAAGAACAATATATTTTTCCAAGTATCAAATCCCACCACCAACAACAACATCAAAATAATAAATATCAATATAAAAGAAAATTGGTCATCATAATGCAAGGTACCAAGGGGATGATAAGAATATTCTGTGTATAAGGGGAAGAGTCATTATCATCATGTTTTTTGGGCCCCAACCATCAATGATAAGCTCATTAGCTTTTACTTTAGAGTCATATCCATCATCATCTTGTTGCTTATGTAATATATGTAGGGAGGATAATATGGGGTACCTAGGGTGGTACCCAAGAGGATAATGAATATATTGTGGTCATAATCATGGAATAGACCTACTTGGTAGTTGATGGGAAATAAATAGGCCCACTTGGTAATTAAGAGGAAATAACAAAATAATATTGAATCACAAACAAGCTAGAACCCTTAAGGTAGGGTAACACCATCAAATACTTTGTATGGAAGGAATCACACCACAAGCCATGCTTTTTGAAAGAATCAACATCCAATATATCTCAAGACAAGATATTTATATGAATTTATACTATCTCATGAGTATACGTATGGGTGCATGCCAACTTTTCCATATTATTATATTATTTCTTCTTAACTACCTAGTGGGTCTATTTATTACCCATCAACTACCAAGTGGGCATATTCCATGATTATGGCCACATTACATTCATTATCACCTTAGATACCTCCCTAGGTACCCCATATTAGCCTCCCTAAGTGAATTACAACTTAGGTCACTTCTCCACTAAAATAACTGAATCCAGTTGAGAGAGCTTATCATTATCAAGTCAAGGTGGGGGTGGCAAACTATGACACTCCATAATTTGATGCTTATTATCTCCATGAACAAGATGACCATGTGATGTGGGAAACTACTAGACTTATGAGGGTGGATTGAACCAAAAAAGTATTAAACAGCTAGAAAGACTAAATTCATAGTAAAATTAGTCACCTCCAATGTCTTAGAAACCTAGATAAATTTTTAGATCAAGCTTCACTTTACTAGCTTATACCTATATTTACAAATAAAAGTTGACATAGATTAGAGAACCATTATATCATGTCAACTTTCAGTATAAGTTGACATAGATTAGAGAACCATTATATCAGTTCAACTTGTAACACTGTGAAACATTTTAAAATACACAAATGGTTTAGTTTTCTCCATATGAAAAACTTAAAAAAAAAAAACTATTATAAAGTCAAAATGGTTTTACTTTCAATATCGAAAGTAGTTTACTTTCAATTAAAAAGTATAATTCCCTCGATTCAAAGGTATAATACCTTCGAGGAAACTAATAAATTTAGTAGGGATTTAAAAGTGGATGTGGAATATGATGACTTAGATATGCTTCCAAAGTGGTTCAAAGCATAAATTGGACTTATGGGATTGGACTTTTAATGATATGAGTATTAGATTGGACTTTTAATGATATGAGTATTAAATCGGAAAAAATGATTAATCATTAGACATTGTAAAATAAGCATAAGCAGTACCAAACTAACGTTGATATTTATAAACCATGTGGTAATGTTATCCTAGGTTGTAGGAACACTTCATCATAAATCATTCAACAATCCGCTCATGATTGCTACACGATGGGTACCAATACTTTATCTAGCCCTCAACTAAGATCCATTTGCTAGGAATATTGGAGTTATGAGTTTTTTAATCTAAACTTTGAAAACGCTTTATTTATATTAAAAGTATCATAATTTTCATCTACTTTATTTATTATTTTAATTTTTTGGATATAAATTTGGTTAAGAATAATATAAAAATTATTATATATTTATTTTAATTTTTTGGATATAAATTTGGTTAAGAATAATATAAAAATTATTATATATTTAATATAAATTTTGTGAAATGAATTAAAATTATATAATTTATATAATATTGATATTTGAAAGTCGAAAATTTATTTAAAATTTTAAAAAGATAAACAAAACATAATTATTATCATCATTATCATCTAATTTTAAGGTTACGGCCAAGTCAAACATTAAATTGGTGTATGAGACCTCTTTGTTTGTGGGAGTTTGTGGGACAAGGGACCTTCTTCGCCCAACAATTTGACTGGTAAAGTCTATGGAGGTATACATACCCTACCCCCTCTGGATTTGAACTTGTGACCTCTTAGGAGGAAACACATGTTCTTAACCATTAGGCCCAATTAAAACTATATAATTTGAATTTATTTTTCTGCACTTTGCGTTTTGATGAATATTTTCTTCCATTTGAAAAATGGGAGAAAATTTTGTTGACCACTTGGAGATTTTGTTTTTTTATGTTATTTAATGCAAATTGAAAGGTAACAAAAGAAGTTGTCACTTAATTGTAAGATAAAAGGCATACTACATGTACATGAAATTGTTGGTTTGTTTACGTGAACAAATTGTCTAACCTCTAGATTTTATAGGTTGAACCAAAAATTACATGTTATTTTTCTTTCCCTTTCCTTCTATAACATATTGTGGGATAGATGTATCTAACAACAAAAACAACAATACTTTATTTTTAAGGTTACTTTTAACCAAACACCAAATTTGGTGTTGGTTAGACTATGACATATGTAATTTGAGCAAGTTTAATAGTAAAACATTGGAATTGTGACAACAACCAAAAGAGGTGAAATTTGGCAATTCATATAACGATGGTTGTTAAGTTGAAGACATTATATATTTGTGTATCCCTGAGAGGCATATGAAACTTTTTTGTAAGGCTACCGTGGGAAGATTGCAATATTTACCTCTGAGCATTAAGAATACCGATACATTGCCCCATAGATGTTTCCTTGGCATATTTTCAAGATTTTACCACGTAAATTTGTGTCTAGTTGAATGTTATTTTATTATATTGTTTTATGTTTTCCGTTATTTCTTCACAACTAAATTGTGTTGCAGATTATATGATTTTGTGGGCTCACATTTCCAACAAGTGGTATCAGAGCAAGTTTTTCAATTGGATGAGTCACCATCAATTGACACCGTGACAAAGGCAACTCCACCGAACAAGTGAAAATCTACGAGGCAGAAAACCCTTGAGACAAGCTGGTACGAGGCAACAAACCTCAAGACAAGCTGATATGAGGAAACAAACCTCGAGACAAGTTGCTATGAGGAGACAAACCTCATGATGAGGCGTTGGACATTTCAACGAAGTTGGTATAGGTGATCGCAAAATTGACCTTGAAGACAGATGTAGAGTTGAGTCGCTCGACAGTGTGAAGAGTTTGATGCTCTAGCTCACATGAAGAGGACCCAAGACAGGGCATAGGCCATGCAATAAGACAAGAGATTCGTGGCTGAGTTAGAATGCTACAAACTTGCGATTGTGTCAGAGTTTGGTGTTTGTTTCGCAACATCAAATGACGAAGGTTTTGAATGCAAAATTCAAGGTGGATAAGTTCAATAGGAAGAATAACTTCGAGTTGTGGAAGTTCAAGATGCGCGATCTTTTGGTGCAACAAGGACTACACAAGGCATTGGCAGATAAGACAAAGACACCTATGTGTATGACTAATGAGGATTGGGAAGATCTGGCTATAAGAGCTCTCAGCGCCATTCAGTTATGTTTGGCAGATGATGTTCTTTTTAATATTGTTGGAGAGGAAACAACAACATGTTGATGGAGTAGAATGGAGATCCATTACATGACAAAATCATTAACAAATTGAATCAATTTGAAGAAGTAATTGTACAGTTATGAATGAAAGAAGGTACCAAAATTGTCGATCATTTAAATATTTTCAATACTCTTATGTGCCAATTAACTAGTACGAGTGTAAAAATAGAAGATAAAAACAAGGAAGTCACATTATTACGTTCATTGTCTGAATCTTGGGACTGCTTAGTCACTTCTATTAGATTTAGCACACTAGACACTCTTGATTTTTTTGTGGAAGCCTTGTTATTTGAGGAGGTGTGGAGGAAATCTAGTATAGAAACCTCCACACTAGAAGAAATGATGGCTAGGGGTCGATCCTTAGAAAAAGGGGATAATTTGAGAGGTACAACAAGATCTAAGTCAAAAGGAAAAAAGGGTAAGCGAAAATGTTGGTACAACAATAAATTAGGGCATCTCAAGAAAGATTGTTGGAAGAGGAAAGGATCCAAGGATGACTCCACAAAGGAAGCAAATCCGGTTGAGACAAGTTCAAGTATGGTTGATGAAGTATTATGTGTTTTTAATATGTCACAATATCATGAGGAATGGTTATTAGATTATGGTGATTCACATCACATGTGTCCACATAAGAGTTGGTTTTCTTCTTACCAAGCTATTCATGGCGATATTGTTTTTATGGAAAACAATGTTTCTTGTAATATTGTTGGGATTGGAAGCATTAAGATTAAAATGTTCGATGGTATTGTAAGAATGTTGACAGAGGTAATACATGTACTGAAACTCAAAAATAATTTAATTTCCTTGGGAGTTTTAGATTTTGGAGGTTATAAATTTACAAGTTAAGGTGGAGCACTGAAGGTCTCCAAGGGAGTTTTGGTGGTAATGAAGGCTACAAAGATTTCGAAACTTTACAAGTTGGAAGGGAGTACTCAAATAAATGAAGCAGCGGTAGTATCTTAGGAAGAAATGAATATACTCATTTATGGCATCAGTGAGTGGGCCATATGAGTGAGAGAGGGATAAAGGTATTGATAAACCATAAGTTACTTCTAGATTTAAAATCTTTGAATTTGAATTTATGCAAGCATTATGTTTTTGGGAAGCAATGTAGACAAAAGTTTAACACAGGTAGTCATACAAGTAAGGATATTCTAGATTATATTCATTCAGATGTTTGGGGGAATCCCTTATAGTTTCTTTTGGATGATCATCATACTTTGTGACAATTATAGATGATTACTTTAGAAAGGTGTGGGTGTATATTCTAAAAAAAAATATGATGTGTTTAATGTATTTAAGCAATTTAATGTGTTTAATGTATTTAAGCAAAAAAAAAAAATCATTAACAAATCATTTTAGATGATATAATTTTCCTTAGATAACGATGATGAATACATTTATATTCACAAATAATAACTATAAATTTTAACATTATTCTATAAATATATATAAACATTTATTATAAAAATATCTTTTATCAATAATACTATCAATTAGGCATGCCATGATAATCCTAGTCTATCACAAGGCCAAAAAAACACTATTTAGGGCCTAAACAATGTAGCATAAGTTTGGGACCTAAAACATCATAGAAAAGTTTCCAAAACGGAGAACCATTACGAGTTAGTGGGAGAGGTGGGTGGCCAGTGATATCCACCTGGATCAATTTGCTATGTGTATTCTTCCCCTACTACAAATTTACCCATTGAATGACAAACCACAATGTTATTTATAAACATTGGAATATGTCTCTAACTTGAAAAAAAATGCTCTAAAATATGGGCTCAAGAAAGTGCTATAATACCACTTGTGGAGTTCTTTATTAATAAATTGGAATATGCATAGAAGAAATAATAGATTTTACCTAGATTTATTGTAGAAATGATAGATGCAAATACAATAGCCAAATAAACAACCACAATACCACAAAATGTTATACACGTATTGATGAGAGCAATGTTCACTTGCCTTTTTGATGGGGCAACCTCCAATTGAGTATAGCTCCAACTACAATATACTTCACAAGACATCTCATTATATTGGTTCTACTTATTTATATAGATCTATCTACCTCCTAGGAACATTCTAGAGAAGGAACTTTCTAGTAGGTGGAACCTTCTAGTAAACCTTCTTACAATTATTGCTTTCACACTACTACATGGGCCTTATTTACTAGAGAGAACATGAAACATATTTATCTACTTAATGGGTTAGGGTAGGACCCTAACAAATGTTTTTGATGAAGTGGATTTAGTGGCTTCGTCTATGGCATCAAACAAAGGAAAATAGCTTGCAATGTGCAAAGTAGCAACATGTCCACCATGCAGGAAAAGGTTGTCCACTAAGAAAAGAAGACATGTGGGAAAGAAAGGAATCACATTGGGTGTTGTCTAATTTCATGTTGTTGAAGGATAAGGAGAAGAAACTCGTAGGTGGAAAATTAAATTTGGATCAACACCCCATCATTTTGGGAACCATCATTGATAATAATTTTTCATATTTATTGAAGCAAGGACAAGTTTATTGAAGCAAGGGAAAGTTTATTGAAGCAAGGGAAAGTTAGAAGATGAACATGGCATCATTGAAGGCCATAGTGGCATTGTCACATGGTTATATTTGTGAAGTGATTAGAATAGTGGAAGCTTGAGAATTGAGGAGGAGAACCAGTTGATGGCCTACATGTTGATCTCAAAGAAAGTGATCATATCCAAAAAAGAGGATCATATTTGACATTGTCAGTATGATTGGGATGGCAAGAAAAGGAATTCAAGAGAAACACATAGATCATGGAGCCATTATCTTTTATAAGGGAGATACATGCAAAAATCATTATTGTTTTACAAGGAAGAATTAAGTTTATGAAGAAAGGATTATCTTTTACCATGTTATAAAAGCCAATTTATGATAAAAAGCAATAAATTAATTCCAATGATCAATTATGACCATGATTGAGGTGTATAGATACAATTTGTTTAAGGAAGAAATGAAGTAGATGAAGGGGTTGGATCTTTGGAGGTTCCCCATGTATAGGCTTTGTCATTGGTTTTGTAGATAATGTCTCCACGATAAAGTTGTACCTCCACGAGTCTTTCTCTTTTATGCATCTTTGAATTGGTGTATCCAATGTTGCAAACATTCTCTTTATATAATTAATTGATTTCTTTGTCTATAGTGGATTTATAAAACATATCCCCTAGATGTATGAATTAAATGTGAGATAAAGGAATGAATCACTCATGGGTTCCTAAATTCTCATTGTAAATGGAATATATTGAACTCTATTATTAGTCCTTGTCGATGGCCAAGGCAGGGAGTCTAGATTTCACGTGGTGGTATTATTATCAGCCTATTAAATGGTGCATTTTGTAGTTTGGTAAAATATTTGGCAAGCCATTAATTAACCCCTTTCCATAATATTTAAAAAAATAAAATCTATTTTCTAAATTTTTTAATTTCTCAGTTTTAATTTTTGATTGGTGGAAGCATTATGATAAGACATAATTTCCTCCGGTGTGTTTGAATATATTTTTGTATTTATCAGATTTATAAAGTCATTTAAAAAAAAAAAAAAAATATGAAACATTGACACCTACCTAGTATGCATTTACTGCCCATGGCATATTGCATGGCCACGATCTAACCTTCACCTTCACTGCAGCACAACTGTCTGCATCACAACTCACATTGCAGAGCTTGCGAGGTGTCATTGCAACTGACGTCCTTCCTTCTCTTGCAAGTTTCAAACATCATAATTATCTTTATCCTGGGAAGTCTGTAAACATCTACTTAACTCAATTCAATTGTATTCTATGAAAAAAAAGGGAAGAACTGGGAAAAGATACCTTACAGGAGAATGAGGTGGTGTTCTTATGCAAGGAGCATCCTACAATAAATGATTGAGAAACGAGCAATGATAGTGTTTTTCTTCAAGCATAAGCGATGATGTTCTTCTTCACCAACCATTATCTGATATTAATTATTCTTTCCAGCCAAACATCATGATATATTGATCCTTGAATGTCTGCAAACATTGACTCAAATCAACACAATTGCATTCTATTAAAAACAAGGGAAGAACTGAGAAAATATACCTTAAGGGAGAACGAGGTGGTGTTCTTCTGTAAGCAACCTGCAATGAATGTTGGAGCAATGAGCAATGACGGTGTTCTCTGCAAGGAGCAACTCACTCCAAATGAAGGAGAAATATCAAGTCAGTACAATTGATGAAGGAGTTGTGTCAACTACTACAGGAAGGTGTTATGCTTAGCCATTATCTTTGTTCTTATTTTTATCAAGAGGTATAACATAACAACTCTTGTAAGACTCATCTTGTTGAGCCTGAATGAGAATTCCCATTGCCTTTGTTGATTAAGGTTGGTTGTCATTGATGTCAACCCTTGAAGAAAGACCCATAGCACAAAGTTTTGGGAAATGGACCCAATAGTGTTTGATGTAAATATGACTCATTATTGTTTTGTCATGGTTGATAAGAAGTAAATATGGATGAACTCCAAAGTGGTCCCCTTATGGTGAAAGCCCTCACAGGAAGACGCTTTGTGGAGTAGGAGGACCCATGCTTGTATGAGGAATAACGAGATGAAGATCAAGGAAATTGTTTGTGAAACTATCCTAGATGGATAGTGTTTGTCATGCCATTTCTGGTGGTATGTGGAACATCACATAATTCCTCACGGTTAGAGAGTTATGGCCATGAGAAGTTGGAGACCACAGGTTTGGGTAATGGACCCAAGATTGTTTGATGGGTAACGGTATGAGTTATGATATATTTT
>JASDQU010306998.1:43240-63290 GCA_032191745.1 Picea mariana | reverse complement strand
TTTTTTTAATTTAAGTTTATAAACCAATTGAGAAAAGAAAACCCATTATATTGATACAATTAAGATTTTTTATTTAAATTTATTATTTTTAAGGTTAGAAAATTAAGTCAATAAAATATTTATGTATGTTATTAATATATTAGATCAACTAGTTATTCATTTTTATTCATAATTATTAGATCTTTATAACCATTATCTTTAAAAGAAGATGGAGTTTCTCATCTTCCCATTGTCATTTATTCAAAATCTCGAATGTCTTGTCGCTAATGTGTTAAGAACCCTTAACTTTTATGATGGGTGGTGATGGGAGTTGGCATAAAAGTATTTTTATGTACGTGTTCTTTTACTAAATACTTGGTGTGTCAATAACTCATTAAGTTTTCTTGTGGTTAAGACACCAAGAAGGTGGAGGCCTTTATTTTCTTTACTTCTATGATGAACTAATGTACTCTGATTGATTATTAAGGTTGATCTGAATCTTAAGGGAGCTTATAGTCTAAGTTCATTTGTATAAGTCATAAATTCATATTTTCATGTAAAAGGGAACCTGATAGATATGTAATTGATAGAGTCAAACCTAATCAAAATTGACTTCGTCGGAAAGAAACCTTATAAAAATGAAATAGGAAGAGAGTGAAGGTCAGGAATGAGAGGTCCCAAAATTGGCCTCATTGCATGTAATGGTTTTTCTTAATGGAATCCTTCTTCTCCAACTCTCTCTCTCTTTATCATATTTTTGTGGTGTATTCAGTTCATGGATCTTCATCAGTGTTATTATGATTAATTTCATCGCAGATTTGTATGTTTTCTCTTCTCCTCTCTCAACATTCAAGCCTTCCAGATCTTAGTTGTCACAGGCCTGACAAACATTTGGTTGGGTAGCGGGAAACACCTAACGTTCCTAGTCACCATGTGGCACCAACGTCTTTCGTTTGCTGGCAAGGCCGAACCGAATTAATCAAACCAAGCTATGCCTTCATCTTATTTCATTCGTTACTTAAGTTATGTATGTGTTTTCTTATACTTAACCATTTCAACAGTAAAGAGAATCATTCATACATAGAAAAAATGAAACATATATGCAGGCGGTTGAACCGACCTAATACCCAAAAGAATTATTTACACATGACAGAACAACAGTGTGTCAAGCCAAACACTCATGCCACACAAATAAAGTTTATACAAGGAGCTTTCTCTCTATTACAAAGAACCTGTGCGAAACTAATGCAACTAGTCTTCGGCGAGCCACCCTTGTGCGTCCTTCCTTTGTCATTATAGTTCAAAGACTTCCTTCATTTTTCATTGCTGCAATGCATATGATTGTTCCTAGTGCGCCTGTCTCCTTTATCGATTCAAACCTTGTCTTTTTCTTAACTTGGAGCGACCTCCCTTCGCTACCATAGATTTGTTTTTCCACCAACTCCCTTCAAGAAAAACTTTCCCAACCATCTATTTGGTTCTGCCTCCCCAAGGTAGCTCAAGTCACCTAGTTGGGTCGACTTGGATCCTTAGGGGGGGAGGTCGCCCTTCCTTCTTGGTCACTACCTCAAAAATCCCCAGCCTACGATAATGAAGAATATCTTGTCAACACCAACCTTCCTTTATTTCGTTTTGTTTCTCCCCTGGCTTATATAGGCACCTACCTCAACATAAACACCCCTTCACCACGAAACTGACACACCCCTTCATCACGGAGCTGACATGACCTTTCATATTTTTTCCACTTAATGATTATGAGCAGACTTGCCAAAGGGAGTGCTCCCTTTTCCTGGACATGCTCTTCCTTAGTTGATACATTTCCTTTGTTTTATGGGTGCCCAATTCAAGTTCACATCTGATCTTCAATCTATTATTTTGGTTAACGTCCAATGCATGTTATCTTTGTTTGTCCATCTCCCATTGGTGTGTGCCCAAGGTGACAAAGCATCCCTAACCCTTCATTTCGGTGGGGCTCCCGACTTCCATAGAGCGCCCACCTTGCCCACAACTTCAGTCAATCCTTCTCTTTAGCCTATGTCACATGAATCCAGTGGTGAAGTCGTCCTTGGCACGGTGCATGCCTAAGGAKCCCGAATCCACTTTATATAAGTCTTTTTTCTTCGTGAATGAACCAAGTTCTCTTCAACTCACCCAATTCGTTCGTCTTGGCTTGTGGTGGAGGAGCGCACGCTCTAACTAACTACCGAGATGTTACACCCTCCCCCACTCAAATTCATTATCATCCCAATAATCTCAAAATGTCTAAGTGTTGAACCTATGTGACAAAAATTTGCATCCATACACCAATCGTCTCATCATGTCTCTATACACTGCATATCCATTCACTTCTTGAACAAGTTGGGTGATCGATCCAACTTCACACCCAATCGGTGAAAGTTTACTTCCCCACAATGCCCATAGTTTTTTTTATCCATCATCCACCACATGCTCAACCCAAAAACATCAAGGAAAGATCACACTTTCCACTATCTTCGTCCAACTCTGTCAAGAAGTTCCTCCACAACAATCAAGTGTCGAAACAATTCCAAGTGCATTGAGTCACCCAAAGACTTCCATGCCAAAACATGTTCGAGCCAATTCCTTTGTCAACTCTAACCAACGATCCTTGGATCTCTGAGTCATATCGTTATCATCCACAAGTATCCTGAGAATTCCTTGCCTATCCCATGTCCCATACCATGAGCATGAGCACATCACCCAATCCACTCATTCTGCGTTATGACCCATATTGGTTTTCTGTAAACAATTTCAATTTTCCTTGGTCGACTCCCTGCTCCCTCCATTCACCTCTTGGAATGAATCATCTTGCCTCTGCCAAGACACTTCATCGTTTGGATATTTGTTGTGACGATCAAGTCACCTATTGACCCAACCAAAACATCTAAGACACTCATGCACCAAAGCACCTCATCCAACTCCTCTCAAACAAAGTGTGTGTCCCATTGTCTTCTTCATCCCCATCTCTATCACCAAATATTTCTAAGTCCTTGGACTCATCCAAGCATGTTGTTCTGAGTCCCCGTCTACATCTTCCCACACCAGAGCACTCTGAACTGTTATGTGATTCCAACGAAGGTCTCAACACTTAGAGCTCCCCAAGTCTACGGTGGAAACAGGTCACCCTTTTCAGTCAAGTCTCCCATTCCCTCTTCAAAGGAACCAATGCAATAATCCATATATTTCCAAGAACTTGAAATGATCACACTTGTTCATGACTTCTTCAACAACCTCATGGTTCAATTCTTCATACTGTTACAAGTATGGAAATCGTATCAAACCACCAAGTCTAATTTCCCAAATGAACCTCCTTGTTGTGGCCCAAGAGCAAGTTCATTTTTCGGCTATGTAAAAAACTATGATGCATCCGAACCACACACCCCCACCAATTCATTTTCCAAACCTTGGTTTTCCTTCGTCACCAAGGTGTCAAGCTCCATGACACACTTTGTCACATCCATCCATCACTACAACTGAAATTCTACAACAACTGGACCCAACGCTTGTGTATAGAAAAGACCAACATGGACTTGTCTCAACAATATGCATCCAGACTGTTCACATCAAGCCTTCAACTCAACTCAATGATATGAAAAACTCTATCAAGTCACCTTCTTCATTCAATGGAACCCATTTTCTTTCTTTGTTATCTTCATGCCCTGAAATTCTCCCACATCAGGACGCCATGCATAAATCCACCGATCATTAAGTCACCTGTTGTTAACCAACTTGCATGACTCTATAACAAGTCATCTCATCCAAAAGTTGTGATCATCATCCGCAACCCAACTGACTCAACTATATCTTCGGTAGTGCACAACACGAAGTTGGCACGGTGGAAAACGTGGTCAGCTAACTGCCTTGTGACCCAAACTTTTCTCTAATACCAACTTTCATGGGCCTGATGAACATCCGATTAGGTGACGGAAAACACCCAACATTCTTGGGCACCATGCGACACCGACGTCTTTCTTTCAACGAAAAGGCCAAACCGACTTACTCAACTCGAGCTACACCTTCATTATTTCATTCGTTACTTAAGTTATGTATGTGTTTTCTTATACTTAACCATTTCAACAGTAAAGAGAACCATTCATACATAGAACAAACAAAACATATATGTGGGTGGTCAAACCGGCCTAATACCCAAAAGACTACTTTTCATAGAACAAAACAACAATGTGCGAAGCCAAACACTCATGCCACATAAAGAAAGTTTATACAAGGATCTTTCTCTTTGTTACAAAGAACCTGTGTGAATCCAATGCAACTCTTCTTCAACGAGCCTCCCTTGTGCGTCCTTCCTTTGTCACTACAGTCTGAATACTTCCTTCATGCTTCATCATTGCAATGCCTGTGATTCTGCCTAGTGCACCTATCCCCTTTCTCGGTTCATACCTTATCATTTTCTTAGCTTGGATTGACCTCCCTTCGCTACCAAAGATTCATTTTCCCACAAACTCCCTTCAAGAAAGACTTTCCCAACCAACTCTTCGGTTCTGCCTCCCCAATGTAGCTCGAGTCACCCATCTAGGTTGACTTGGCTCCTTAGGGGGGAGGTCACCCTTCCTTCTTTGTCGCTTCCTCAGAACTCCCCAACCTGTAATAATGAAGAATGTATTGCCAACTCAAACCTTCTTTCCTTTCGTTTTATTTCTCCCTTGGATTATATAGGCGCTTTGCCTCAACAGGAACACCCCTTCACCATGGAACTGACACACCCCTTCATCACAGAATCGTAGTGACCTTTTTTCATTTGTCCACTTAACAATTCTAAGTCGACTTGCCAAAGGGGGCACTCCATTTGCCTAGGAGCGCTCTTCCTTAGCCGACACATTTCCTTCATTTTCTGGGCGCCCATGTCAAGTTCACACTACGTCTTCAATCTGTTCTCTTGGTCAGCATCCAACGCATGTTCTCTTCATTCGTTCAACTCCTCTTGGTGTGCGCCCAAGGTGATGAAGCATCCCCAAATCTTTGTTTCAATGGGAAACCTGACTTCCATGGAGCGCCCACCTTTCCCACAACTTCGGTCAAGCCTTCTTTTTAACCTTCGTCGCATGAAACCATTGGTGAAGTTGTCCTTGGCATGATGTATGCCCAAGGAGCCCGACTCCACTTTATATAGGTCTTTTACCTTCATGAATGATCTGAGCGCTCTTCAACTCGCTTAGCTTATCTGTCTTGGTCTGTGGTGGAGGAGCACACACTTTGACCAACTTCCAAGATGTTACATTAGCCCTCAAGATCTGGATCAATCCATAAATTTGTCTTAATTCTCTTGACCATAGGACTAGATGGAAAATGTATCATCCACAAATCTTATCCATAACCTTAAATTAAACTATTTGATCTTGAAGTACCATGTTTATTGATTTAATAGAGATAACTTAAAAAATCTTTCCACCATTTAAAATTCATTCACAATTGCAATTTTAAAAGTCAAATGGAAGCCACATGTGCCTGCACACACACACATATTTTGAAATATAAAGTTTGATTCAATCTAATAAACATTTTGTGGTAGACCCATGTTTCCTTAAGTTTTATTTTTTTGCATTTTTTCATTTTCACCCAAATACAACTTTATTTACTTTTCTATTTCCTATTTTTTCACTCAAATAAACTATCTGTAATACATTTTTCCTGTAATAAACTGTTTTATATTCATTTTGAGTTAAATATAGCTTTGATTGTTATATCAATTCAAGTCATTAGACTCATATCTAACCAAACGCAACTTTGTATATATTTCCATTTCCTCATTTTCATGACTTTCTTTGTTATGTTAATTAAATTTATGACAATATTGTATATCTAATTACATAAGAATTAAACTAAACTTTTAGCTTTGAACTATATAAGTATATAGTTATTATCTTAAAACATTTTCAAGTGGCAGGTATAAGCAATTTTACTGTTATTTTCACTTGTTTCTATTTTGATTGGTTGTGATTGGTTGTAGAGTTTAGGGTCTCAGGGTATAATTGTCAGCTCTAATTTCTGGGTACCGACGGAAGTCTAGGGAAATGTGACTGATTAGAGTTTCAGTCATAAAAAGAAATAATGCATATGTCATAAAAAAAATTAATACATATGTTAGTCCAAATAGCCCTCTGACACTCAAATACTCTCTCGAGGTCTCCCTGCATACTCTACTCAGGTCTCCCTGCAGTCCAAGTCAAGGGAAGATTTCATGTCTGGTCATGGCCATTTGCATGAGTTCTCTTACCTTCATTGGCTTCCCCACTGCCCCATACAATGCTAGATATTCACTCGTGTCGGTCTTTAAGCACCGATTCAATGACAACTCCAGTGTCATGCACAAATCCAAATATTCACCTAAGTCGGTCTTTAGGCACAAATTCAATGACAAAATAATAAGCATGGTATTCGGCCTTATATTCTCTATCCCTAAATTTAACCTTTCAATTTATGGTACAAATATATATATATGTATGTCCCTAAATTTAACCTTTCAATTTACAGGTACAAATATATATCTATATAAAAGTTATTTGTATCCTCGAGGAGGAGGAGCGGCTCTACCAAACCTTCTATTCTTTGAATTTCCCACGTAAACATAAAAAATCAGAGATTTATTGGGTTTGTTGCATCCCTAACCATCATAATTGGAGGTTTTATTGGGCCTTCTGTATCCCCAGCCATTGACAGATTATTTTCGACCATCAATAGATTATTTCTGAAGCATCGTTGTAGGTAATTGGCCTGAACTATTTTTGAGGATTTTGTTGCAAAATGGTGGCATTTTGGAAAGAGAAAGGTCACACATGGTAGCATTAGATTGGTATACGAGTTTCCTAGGTACTGCAATAATATTCAAGCAGATATGATGAAAATGAGGAATTGCAATAAGAGGCATGGATTTTCCTCATTTGACACACATAACAAAGAAAATAATATATCCTTCTTTCCATAGAAGAAAAAAAAAATCAACAGAAAAGGGACTCTTTGGGCCAGAACAAATTACTTAAGCCAACAAAAAAGGAGAAAAAATAGTGGAATTCAAGCTAGTTTCAGGTAGGAATGTGAAAAATCACAGAGGGCAGTGAGGGGCATTTAGTTAGGTGAAAAAGATGTATTGGAGTTGTGATTGCATAGTAAATCAAGCTAGAGAGAAGGTAGCATAGACAAAGGTGAAAGTAGGAAAGCTTACTTGGTTGAAGCATCATTGGAAAAGGGTTATTATGTTTAAAACCCATTCAAAATCTTGATAGAATTTTAATCTCCAATACATATAGAAACCTCCAATCAATGACAGATCTAGTAAACCAAACAAAAATCTACATGACCCTGAAATCGATAGCATAACTAGACCTGTTCTGCAAAGCGCATTGACAGTGTTCATGAGAGTTTCTAAAAGGCACTCGAAGGTCACTTGACTGGGCTCAAACACAAACATTCCAGCATTGAATTTTGGAGAATGTGGTTGTCCTAATTTGATGGTCCATTGCCCATGAAAACTTATCTGGGAACTGCTAACAATATCTGATCTTCTACTATGGGGTATGACTCCATGTCTTCTCGCAGAAGCAATCCATAACCGCATGGAAATATCCATCTTGCATGTCGAAAAGACTGTCAGTGTTTTCAAAGACTTGGATGTCTGCATCCAGATATACCATCTTGTTGTTAAAGACTTGGATGTTTGTGTCCAAATATATCATCTTGTTGTACTCCTCAAACTTCCCACAACCCCAAAAATGATTCTTAATAACTATATGAACATGTTTATAAGGAAGGATAACATTGTTAAAATCTATGCATATATCAAGACTTGCAGACAAAGGGAACGGAAAATACCTCCCAAATATAGAGTTTAGATTAATTGAGGATATAGTAAGGCATTGCAAATTTCACATGATTGGAGGGGAGGATGGGTTGAATTTGGCGAATAGTGCAACCCTGTATGTGCAATTGCAACTGATGATACTCTGGAACATCGGCCAAAACAACAACGACAAGAGGATATGTGCTCTTCACTTTCTGCAAGCCTTTGCAAGGCGAACAACACCTTTCACGTAGTCGCCACATCCAACCAAGAAATTCACACGCTCTCTACATGTCTTCTTGGCCGCTACACCTTTTTCCCCAAAGAGATGATCTGCAGAAGGAATTTCTGAATTCGTGGTGAGACAAGGGGAGTAGATGGTATGTATCCTGAAAGTCCATAATCTAAAGAGGGACCAATTTGCAGAACACCAATGTACAAGTGTAGTATGTGTTTGGGATAGAAGGGGAGTCATTTCCCTCAAAGGCAACATAAGGAAGAGAGGCAATTTTATCAAGGACAAAGCAATTGATGAAATTGTGACCAGGCTCTTGCGAATCCTTCCACTATGTCGACTTCTGCTAGATTAAAGTTATTCAAAATATATTATCAAAGCGTTTATACATACACATGAGAAAAACGAGATTATGTGATATGCTTATTTGTGGCTAACCCAGGAAATATTAGTCATAACTATCTTGCAATGTTCAGAATTTGATTCCAAGATTCTTAGTACTGAATTGCTGCTGAGCCATAGAAGTTGTGAGAGCTTCTTTGTTTGGAGTGAATTCCCTGAATTGTTTTTAAAATACTAGTTTCAAACTCAAATCACAGAGGAATTCTATGTTGTAAAAAATACTAGTTTCAAACTCAAATTGTAGAGGAATTCTATGTTATAAATAAAAAGACATGGATTTTGACACACACCTCCAAGTCCCCAGTCGATGCCTAAACCACAACCCATGCCAAAACTTGCATTAGATAGACATTCATTAATTCCCATAAAACACACAGTATTTTTATCAAAAAATAATGTTTCTAGATTTGTAGTTGTAGTATTGTGTATTGACCGAATGCTATGAAAGAAAAAAGAGAGGATTTCTCCTAGCTACTTAGAATTGATCTGTTTGTTATCCTTTTTCAACTGTGCATTTCCAAACTATGATCGCAATAGAATGGTCTACTTGCATTTCTAAGTGAACACTCTACTAACATTCAACATGAAAGATGGAACTACAATCATAAGGCTAGAACAACCAACAACCAGGCAATGGGTGATTTCATGTCCTCGCTTAAAGCATGACAACCACTTGGCGAAGGGATGGCGACATATTTGGTTGTCATGTGATTTGTAATGGTTGTTTAATTAAATTAATTAACATAAATTAATTGATTAATGACATTTTTCATTGTGGCTAGGACACGGATATGCACTACATGTATTATAGGTCTAGGCTCCGGATTGTTCCAAGGGGGTCCCAGGGGTCAAGGCCCATCTCTCTTTTTTGTTGAAGTGCCTTGGGTGTGCCGTTACTGATTTTTCGATGAGGTGTCGACAAGATTCAATAAACAGTCAAGTGGAGACATAAGTGGTATCTCCAGCACATATACCATAACATTCTCCGAGACAAACTATCATCAACCAACCATATGTAGTTTTGTTGATGCGATTTTATCCCTGGTTATATAAAATTATTGATGAGATTTTATTGTTGGTTTTTACATGATTCTATTATACTGCCCTAGGAAAATTATTGAAAATACCTAATAAATCAGTAGAATTTGCGTACTCTCTTCATGCTCCATTGTGTCTTTAGTTTACCAGATAAAAAAATATATTTTTATAGTTAAGACATCTACACTCGTATATTTATTTAGTCTTTGGTGTTACTTTCAATAACTTCTTTCTTGAATGAATCACTTGCACTTCATCCATTACGAGGGTGCTATAAATCTACAACATAATAAATGGATTATATGCTGGAATTAAAATTTTTACATGTTTTAATCCTTTCTCGAGCGCCATGACATAGTATGGGTCATTTCTCGAGCTCCGTGACACAATGGTAGTGGGATTTATAAGTTCGACAAAAGATAGACGAGAAGCAAAAGAAAAGTATCGCACGATGATGTCTGAGAAAGTAAAAAAATGGAAGGGTTAGATTGGGAAGGATATAATGTACTACGTTTTTGCATATTGAGAGATCCATTTATGGATATCTGTTCATTTTTTCAAGGATGGGAGTGGGAAGCAATTTCAAATACTGTGGGAGATTTTGAACTTAATAGCATACAAAAAATAGAGGTGGTCACCAAAGATGTGAAAAACATGACCGCAATGGTACATGATGTCATATTGGAAATTGGTATAGACAGGAAGGAAGAAAGATTCAGATTCACCAGTCCAGTTGAAATTGAAAATTTCTTAGATAAGAAGAAAGATAAGGTACGCAAGCTCTCAACTAAAAAATATATCATATACAGTTTTGTTTCAAAAAATGTTGTTATCTTGATTCTTATGACCGACTCAATCATATTTAATAATAATGTAGGACATTGAAAATATCATAGGAATATGCTTGAGTGAGAACAATGATTCATTCTATATACTCGCATCAAAACTAGATTTGATGTATAGATCAATGAGAATTCTTATACTTGGAAAGTCAATAGAGGTGAAGGGAAAATGCAAAGAAATATTTGAAGAGCTAGTTATTTTCAATGTGGGAGTTTCCCATCTTCCTTTTGATGTGTCAAACTTAAAGGAGTTCGAGAAGTTGAGCCATTTATTTTACGACCCGGATGATTTACAAAATCTAAGCGAGGCAAGTTCACTTCAAATATATGGTCCCCGTTATTTCTCTTTTCTTGGAATATCTAGAAATCCATATCATTTGCAGTTTTATTAGTTTTAATGATTTGAGTATATTTTTTATAGATCAATAATTTCATAATTTGTAGATTCCTTGCAATATTAGACACATTGATTTCAAATTAAATTCCCATGCCTTCCAAATCTCTTCCAATTGTATTTAGTAACTCAACAATCTGCAAGTACTAAGGCTGAAGAATGTACAATTGAAAAGATTACCTCAAGAAATATTAGACACATCGATTTCAAATTAAATTCCCCTGCCTTCCAAATCTCTTCCAATTGTATTCAACAACTCAACAATATGTGAGTATTGAGACTAAAAAATGCACAATTGAAAAGATTACCTCAAGATCTAGGAGATATGGGAAATGGTTTGCAGGAACTAACACTTTCAAATTGCCAATATCTAGAGGAATTACCAGGATCAGTTTCAAGGCTTGTATCTTTAACCATTTTCAAACTTTCTTGACAACTTTTTCAAAATTTCCTGGCAGAAACTAAGCTTCCATCCAACCCTTGTTTATTTTGTTTACTTTGCATTATCATTGAAGGGTGGTAAATGTTGTGTCTKAGAAATTTTATATTTAAATTTAATTTAATATGTTATGAGTGGTTTATTCATATAAAGTAGAATATCTAATTCTCAAATTTTATAAATTGGAAAACAAGAGAGTTAATTGTCATTTTCTCTTTATGAGTTAATTGTCATTTTCTCTTTATAATAGTATTTTGGTGCTCTCATATATATAAAGAGGGTTTTCCGTTATATGATTTAAAATTTTTAATGGCTAACTCCTAAATTTTATAGATCGAAAAAATAATTTGTCATTTTTCTTTTCCTTTTATAATATTTTTATCTTTATAAGATGTATATGTATGTATTTAATAATATTAATTATAATTTATATTTTTAAGGTTATCGTCTAACTAAACATCAAATTTGGTTATATATATATATATATAATTTGACGAGTTTAACAATTAAGAATGTGTGTTTTATTTTTCACGATCACATGCTCAATTTCATAAGGGGGTAGTGTATATATATATATATATGAGTAAGTTATTATTTGCAAATATTTGTGTGGCACTACTAAGGTATCAACAAATCTATTCTTGCTTATGGGCTAGAGAGTGGGATGAAAAATATTTATTGGACAGACCTTCGAGTGGTTTAGTGTTGTGAATAGCAAGCATGAGATCTCGGGGTCAAGACCCCATGTTGGTTATGTTTGCATAAGTGGACCTCACTTGATGTCCTTGCCAAAGTTAGCATACAATAATTTACATGACACACTTTACATTGGGTACCATCCTTGGAATGAAGAGGGGTACAATATTAGCATTGCAACTTAAGAAGTTCATTTGGAAAGGGTGCCCCTTGTATGTTGTACAAGTACTTAACTCAGTAGAAGGATGAAGATCACCCCGTGTTGTGGGAGTTTAAAGACATATTTCTAGAGGAGGTACTTGGACTACCTCCAAAGAGAGATCTTGATTTTTCAATAGATCTTGTACCTAGGGTGGTACTAACATCATAATTACCCTATAGAATGAGCACACAAGAATTGGTGCAGTTGAAGGTAAGTTGAAGGAAATGTTGGATAAAGGTTACATCAAGCCAAGTGTGTCCCCATGGGGAGCACTGACCCTATTTGTAAATAAGAAGAATGGTACCTTGAGACTGTGTATTGACTATAGGAAATTGAACAACATGTCCATCAAGAACAAGTATCCATTACCCAAGATTGATGATCTCTTTGATCAATTCATGGGAGTTGTAGTTCTCTAAGATTGACTTAAGGTCTAGATATCTTCAAGTCAGGATTAAAGATGAGGACATCCACAAGAAAAACTCTAGAACAAGATATGGACACTATGAGTTCATACTGATGCCATTTGGGCTTACAAATGAACTATCCATTTTCACGTGTTTAATGAATAGTGCACTCAACAAATATCTAGACAAGTTTGTCTTAGTGTCCGTGGATCATATTTTGATATATTCCAAGACTAGAGAAGATCATTAAGAACATCTTAGAATTGTGTTATAGGTTCTGAGAGAACACTAGCTTTATGCTAAGTTCAGCAAGTGTGACTTCTCTCAAAAGGAAATCTAGTATTTAGGCCACATAATCTCAGTAGAAGGAGTGGCAGTAGATCCCGAAAAGATCAAGACAATCATGGATTGGCTTGCCCCTAGGAATGTGACCGAGGTAAGATATTTCATGGGACTAGATAGGTATTACAAAAGGTTCATAAAGGGATATTCCAATATTGGTAATCCCATTACTTCATTATAGGCGAATGGGAAGAAATTTGTGTGGTCACAAGAATGTGAGGCCAACTTTCAATAGTTGAGGAATCTTTTGATTAATGCCCATGTTTTGAAGATTGCAGACCCTGAAAATTATTTCTTGGTTTTCATTGATGCTTGCAAAGAAGGACTCAATGGAGTTCTTATGCAAGAAGGGAAAATGATATGTTATGAGTCAAGAAATCTAAATGAGCATGAGCAGAAGTATGTTACCCATGATTTAGAGCTTACAACAATTGTGCATGCATTGAATATGTGGAGACATTAATTGCTTGGAAGAAGGTTTGTCTTGATGGCAGACCACTGTGGACTAAAGTATTTGTTCGACCAACCATTATTGAATGTTAGATAGGCTAGGTGGATGGCATTGATTAGTGAGTTTGATTTTGAAATCAAACATATCAAAGAGAAGGAGAAAAGAGTAGAAAATGCACTTAGTTGAAGTGTGCAGATTATACACTTAGCAATAGAAAGTGTGGAAGAGTTTGACCTCAAGCAAAGGATTAAAATCCTCTTGCAAGAAGACAAGTTCTTGAACCAAGTGAAGGAAGGGTTACAACAAGAACCCAGGGAGAGGAAGTATGAAGGATATTAGCTTACAACTGATGAGTTGCTATTGTATAAAAACAAGATGAATGCACCTAATTTAGTAGATTTGAGACACTTAATTATGGACGAGTTCCATAGGAGACCTTATGTGGGTCACTCTGGTTATCAAAAAATGGTAACAGTAGTAGGGTAGTTGTATTACTGGCCTATAATGAAGCAGAACATTGTTGAATACATTGTTGAATGTATGGAGTGTCAACAGGTGAAGGTTGAACACAAGCATCCTACAGGACTATTGCAACCTTTACAAATCCCAGAGCGGAAATGGGAGATAATCTCCATGGATTTTATTACTCATTTTCCAAAGATAAATAAGCCACATGATGTAATCATGGTCATAGTATATAAGATGAGCAAGGAAGCTCTTTTCATCCCTATTAAATCTACTTTTAAGGCCATAACTGTCACTAATGTTTTTATGAAGGAAATTTTTAGATTGCATGGTTTGTCGAAGGCCAAAATCTTGGAACTTAGGGTGAACTTAGTATCCCTGTCCAAGATTATGGCCTT
Source organism: Picea mariana (assembly GCA_032191745.1). Classification (NCBI taxonomy): domain Eukaryota; kingdom Viridiplantae; phylum Streptophyta; class Pinopsida; order Pinales; family Pinaceae; genus Picea; species Picea mariana. The sequence goes on along the minus strand of JASDQU010306998.1, from coordinate 49,190 downwards.
CGACAAACCATGCAATCTAAAAATTTTCTTCATAGGCCATAATCCAAAAACTTAAGGTGAACTTAGCATCTCTGTCCAAGATTATGGCCTTTCGAGCCTACCATCCTCAAACAGATGGTCAGACCAAAAGAGTGAATAGAGTGTTATAAGACATGTTAAGGATGCACATTATGCATCAACCCAAGCAATGGGAGGAATATCTACCTATGGTAGAGTTTGCCTATAACAATGGTTATTAGGAATCATTAATGATGAGCCCCTTTGAGGCTCTATATGATAAGAAGTGTAGAGTTCCAATTAGTTGGGACAGTCCAGTGGATAGGATCACACTTGGACTAGAACTGTTGGAGGAAATGGGACAGACAATGATTAAGATAAGGTGGAATCTAAAAGTATCCCAAGATAGGCAAAAGATCTATGCAGACAATAAGAGAAATCATAAAGAGTTCAAAGTGGGAGATCATATATATCTCTGAGTAAATCCCAAGAGGAGTTCCTTGAGAATGGGGACATGTGCTAAGTTGGCACCCCGCTACTGTGGACCATTTGAAGTCCTGGAAAGAGTGATGCTAATAGCATACAGACTTGCATTACCACCTACTGTTAAAGCACATAATGTATTCCACATATCCTTGTTGAAGAGATATATTCATTATTCTAATCATGTTATTGATTGGATTGTGATAGAGGTGGAACCAGAGGGAGAATTCCATCCTGAGCCTCAATGCATCATGGACAAGAGAGAAACAACACTTCAGAACCAAGCCATCGTGCAGGCCAAGGTGAAATGGAAGCACGTTGGAGCAGATGAGGCTACATGGGAGCTGGAAGATGCCATGAGAACGACATACCCATTTTTTTTCTATATAATTGTATATACATATATATGGTGTTTTGAACACCAAGGACAATGTTTCTTTAAGAGGGAGGGGAATGTAATACCCTGATTCCCCCCATAATTCTAATTATGTTGAAACTTCATATAATGTGATTATGAAGCTTGTAATTATGTTGTGATTAATGATAAACACCAGACAGGTGACTGAGAGGGAAAATCCTTGAAAGTATTGGCCATGATATCACGAGTGGGAATTGATGAAGTGGGATGATGAGGTGGAATGGAGAAGCTTCAATAAGGAAAACATGAATCTTTCTTAACACTTCAGCCTCCACCTGCAAATTGAATACACAACCTGCTCACGTACTTGAATCTGCAAGAAACCATGTGAAGTATTATGAAGGAACACGATTGGTGGTTGAGGCAGTTAATATTGCTAACAATCTCAATCTCTTGAGAAGATGAGGGGTAAACTGAATAACCTGACAAAAAGAAATCCCATGGATTTTCCCCTTCAGGAATTCAAACCTCAAACATAAGGTTGTGTCTACAAGAAGCCACGAGAATCCCAATGGATTGGTAGAGGAAGAGGAAAAAGGTAGAAAAACATCACCAGATGAGAAAGAAGGGCATATATGAGAGGTAGAGGCACAAAGGTAGAGAAGGAGACACACATGTGACTAAGAGAATGTGAGGAAGATCAACTCACAATAGCAGATAGAAGAAGAAAGTGAGTAACGAACTCATGAAAAAAGGGTGCGATGAAAAAAGGTGTTCACTTGCACATATTTGAAAGATAAAATAAATTAGAAATATTTCCTTGAGGAAAATAAGAATCTTTTCCAAAGAATTAATGATCACCCTAGAGCAGAGAAGACCCAATTCGAAACTGGAGCTACAAAGGACTACAACTTGGTACCCACTAGAAAGAAACTGACACTAGCAAGGGAGGTCACTGAGGGACTGTATAGTAGAGAAGGGACTCCTTGTGCAGAGGAAATCCAAGTGGGAGGGTACCTAATAAACCCATGGAATTCTTGAGCTTAGTGGGAAGAAGGCAACTTCCGCTCTTGCCAATGGAAGAAGGTGATTCAGATTATTTTTGGCACAAAATGAGAGCGGATATATAATAAAGAAATGTACAAAGATATATCAGATATCCAATAATATAACATAGATATAACAATAAAAACAAAGATACAATAATACACAATTTCTATTAATGAGCGAAATGTACAAAACTGTAGAAATATAAAGTGAAAGACTCACTAGAATGGTGACATCTTATCTCTAAGAAGAGATGTGATGGCTACTCGCATTCACAATAAAATGATTGTTACAATGAGGCTCTCAAGGCCTTTTTAACATAAGGAAAATAGAAAACCCTAACCCTGAAAAATGAAAAGCCAAAAGGTTTGGGGGCCCCGATGGGGGTAGTTGATCCTTCAACTTCCCAGGGGCGTAAATTTTGCATATGATATCTGTTTGGGGCGCTTGATACACCGATGGAAAGGTATAACAGAGAAGAATGATTTTCGACTAGCCCAGAATAGTGCCATTAGTGGTCAATTGGGCCCCAAATACCCAAAAAACGTCGTTTAGGGCCTCAAAACGGCCCCAGAAGTTTGGAACTCGAAAAACTGTCGAAAAACGACCAAGGTGGAAAATTGTTTTTCAAGCTAGTGGAATAGGTGGGTGGCCACCGATATCCACTTGGATCAATCCTCCCTCCTTAGGAATAAATGGCCTCCATTGCGTTGAGTTCCGGGGGGAGAGGGGGAAGGGTTTGTTGAATTTGAATCTTGGTGAGCTACTTTCCTTACTGGAGAAGTTGTGTTGCTTAGCTTGTCGAAGGTTGTCACAAACCTGTGGTTGGCAGGGTTGAGTCCGTTCAACCAGTAGGGCTACATTAGACGACTGTGTGCAAAAGGAATCTTTGTGCTTTGCTGCAATCTTGTCGACCTGCTTCTATTGGATAGAAGGTGCTTGGACTGAGGATGTAGTGGTTGTAGTGTCCTTTTGTTCACCTTTTGAATAGATTGTGAAGAAGCTGAATTTTGTAGTATGAGATACTACCTTGTGACATTGTTTAGGTGGGACAGTAGTTGAAACTACCTATGGTATCCTGTAGAGATGACCCCCCAGTGTAACAATGACACTACAGGGTCGAGACTCATAAATATCATGGCGCTTACACATATATGGCTGGCCCAACAAAAAATCATAGACATCCAGTGGGGAAACATCACATAATACCTTATCCTTGAAGGGTTGGATGTCATATGACAATCAACACTACTAGCTGACACAGAGATCGCGTCCCTGACAAAGCCACTCAATGTTGTATGGTTGCAGGTGTGGTTCTGTCGACAATCCCAACTTTTTGATGACCTCTGCTGAGATGAGGTTATTTCGGCTTCTGATATCAACAATAAAATGAAGCGGGGTCCCATTCACCCACATATGTGAATGAAAAGGGCGCTCCCCCTCTTCAGGATCTGTTGGTTCTTCTGGTTGAATTGCTACGACCGCAACAATAGCAATGGGGTCTGCATCGATGATCTGTCTTATACCCGTATTTTCTGAATCAAATTCTGAATCAGGGTTCAACTCCTTTTCTTTGATATCGACCACCAATGATTGTTTTGAGCAACATTCATTAGTGTTGTGCCAGAAGATTTTGTGGAAATCACACCACTTTCCAGTGTCCTTCTTCGCCCTTCGCCTTTCTGTTACCCTTCCTTTCATGTGGCTTGGGATGGGTTTCTGGAGGCTGTTTGTTAGAGCCCTATTTATCATGCTTTAATTGTTGCGTATTTGCAGACCTGAACTCTCGTTTTCTCTCGTGCCTAAATTTATGCTTGATTTTGAAAACATATCAATAGGCAACTCCCAGTGATGATATGTCCAAGAAATCCATTTCGGTTTTGATGTACCTATGTAGAGCTCCACGGTATTTCAGAACCAGATGTTTCTCAAAGTATTTGATACCCAGCTTGGTGCGCAAGGTATGGAAATTATTTGTGAACTCCGACACTGTTTGGCACCTCTCTTGCCATAGTGTGGTCCATCTCATGTATTGGTCATCATAATTACCAACAGGGTAATATTGTTCCTTGACTGCATCCACAAAAAAATCCCAAGTGGGATTGTCCCCATATATTCCAGACTCCTCTGTGGAACTTTTCTCCCAATAAGTTTCCCACCAATGTTTAACATTGGGGAGAGCCTTAAGGAGTGCAAAGGTGATCGTTTCCCTATCGGAGAAATTGTGAACAGAGAAATAACCTTCTAATAGATTCAACCATTTTTCTAGGGCATCCACATCTATATGTCCTTCAAATACAAGAATATCAAAATTGACTTGTAACTTGAAAGGAGAGGTGCCTCCAAAGTGGTTGCTTGATGAAGACGTGCCTGTTGTTATCGGCAGGCGTTGAAGGATGTGGGAAAAATTCTCCATCATTTCATCCCTCTGTCGCATGAGAGCTTGCTCAAGCAATAGATTAATAAAATCTTTTGCTCTGTTGTTTTTCTTTTCTTCCTCCATGGAGGGTTTCTTGGGCATGCGAGAGCGATTGTCCTCAAGAGAGACAAGCTCGAGACCCAACTTGCTATACTCAGACCTCGTTGGGGACATGCACTTAAAAATGATCAAGAGCAACCTGCTCTTATCACTGATCCGGATTATTTTCGGCACAAAATGAGAGCGGAGATATAATAAATAAATGTACAGAGATATCAGATATCCAATAATATAACAGATATATAACCATAAGAACAAAGATACAATAATACACAATTTCTATTCATGAGTGAAATGTACAAAACTGTAGAAATACATAGTTAAATACTCGCTAGAATGGTGGTAGCTTATCTCTGAGAAGAGATGTGACAGATACTCACATTCGTAAGAAGAAGATTGTTACAATGAGGCTCTCAAGGAATTTTTAACATAAGTAAAATCTAAAACCCTAACCCTGAAAGATGAAAATCCAAAAGGTTTGCAGGCTTTGATGGAGGTAGTTGATACGACAATTTCGTGATGGCGTAACTTTTGCATACAATCTCTGTTTGAGGTGCTCAATACACCATTGGAAAGGTCTAACCGAGAAGAAATATTTCCGACTGGCACAAGCTAGTGCCTTTAGCAGTCACCTGGGCCCCAAATCTCCAACAAACGCCATTTAAGGTCTCAAAACAACCCCAAAATTTTGGAACCCAAAAAACTGCCGAAAACTGCCAAGGTGGAAAACTATTTTTCGATCTAGTGGAATAGGTGGGTGGCCACCGATATCCACCTTGATCAGAAGGAGAGTAACCGTCCAAGATCATTCTAATACTGAGAACCAGCTGAATCATTCCCCTTTTGATATTATGGCTTGGCATGTGGGTGGCATGTTGTAGGAAGGTACTCTGCAGTATAGCCTAAGGTTAGGAGGAAAGACATCCTCTCTCGGTCAATTGGTTGTTGATATTTCCCTAAACAGATAAGTGTTCAAATTGACCTATTTGATGCATGTTGATGATTTCAACACATGGTTTTATGATTTAAAGGTAAATATGAATTCATGGAAATAATAAATTGAATTCCTGAATAAAATGGAATATGCTTGTTTGCTTTCATTATTTAATTTGATAACTCTTTAAAATAAGCCAAGTAGGGGTAGTTTTTATCCTTGAAGATATTGCATCTTGGGAGGAACTTTTACAGGACATGGACACAATCTTCATTGGAGGGTGACCTGAGTGCCCTGATACCTGGAGTTCCTTGTAGGGGTTAAAGAACCTTGTTCCTTGAGGGAATATCCTTTTCTTGAGTGGAAATTTTATAGGATATGAACAAAATATTCACCCGAGGATGGAAGAGGAAATATTCTGGTGCATGGGGAAGATATATGTGTATTTCAGAGAGTCTCAACCCCATTAAACCTTCTAGTTGTCTCAAATAGAAAGCTTGCAAGATATGAAAATTTCATCCCCAAGTAGGCAAGAAATACTTAGTTGGTCTCAAAGTGGTTTTCAAGTCCTCAAGGACCTGGTAAACCTTAAATGATTAGTCTATTAGAGTCTCTGAATCGACTAAGTCCCAAATTGGACTGTTATCCTAAG
>JASDQU010306997.1:193888-207078 GCA_032191745.1 Picea mariana | reverse complement strand
CAGTTACAGAAGAGTATGCGCAAGGGGTGCAAGCTTTATGTGATCCTCGTGCTAAACGAAAAGGGAGTAGTGGAAGGTCTAGAACACCTTCAAGTGGTGAAGGAGTTTGCAGACGTATTTCCAGAGGAGTTGCCTGGGATGCCGCCGGAAAGGGAATGGGAGTTTATCATAGACCTGAAACCGGGGACTGAACCAATAGCAAGAACGCCTTATCGGATGTCGACCCTGGAGTTGCAAGAGATGAAAATGCAACTGAAGGAGTTGTTGGACCTGGGACTGATACTTCCTAGTGTGTCACCGTGGGGTGCACCGGTTATTTTCATACGAAAGAAGGATGGATCATGGAGGCTTTGCATTGACTACCATCAACTAAACAAAGCTATGATCAAGAATCAGTACCCCTTACCAAGAATTGATGATCTGTTCAATCAATGAAGGGTGCGACGGTGTTTTCCAAGATCGATTGGTGATCAGGGTATCACCAGTTGCGGATCAAGGAGGATGACGTCCCTAAGACCACCTTTAAGATGAGATTTGGACATTACGAGGTTACCATTTTACTGTTTGGACTGACAAACGCCCCAGCGGTATTCATGAGTTTGATGAACAGGGTGTTCTGTGAGCACTTGAACAAGTTCGTCCAAGTATTCATTGACAATATTTTGATCTACTCTCGGACGACGGAGGAGCATGACGAGCACTTGCGCTTGGTACTACAGTGTTTATGAGAGCATAAACTGTATGGGAAGTTGTCCAAATGCTCTTTTTATCAATCAAAGATTCACTACTTAGGGCATGTCATCTCCGGCGAAGGTATCGTGGTGGATCCAGCCAAGGGTGAGGCTATTATGGAATGGCCTGCGTCGACGAATGTCACAGAAGTGCGTAGTTTTATGGGTTTAGCAGGATACTATCAACAGTTTGTCGAGGGATTTTCGAAGATAGCAAATCCGATCACGGAATTGTAGAAGAAAAACAAGAAGTTTGTTTGGGCCAAGAAATGCGCGGAAGCATTTCGGAGGCGTAAAGAGTTGTTGACAACATCGCCGATACTAAAAGTCCTTGACCTGGACGTAGACTTCTTGGTATGCACTGACGCATCCAAGGAAGGCTTAGGCGGAGTCTTGATGCAAGACGGACGAGTGATTGCTTACATTTCAAGGAAATTGAGAAGGCATGAAGAGAACTACGCGACGCACGATCGGGATTTATTAGCCATCATATATGCCTTGAAGGTATGGAGACACTACCTTGTCGGAGGAAAATTTGAATTAAAGACTGATCATCGTGGGCTGCAACACATTTTCACGCAAAGCGACCTGAACGCACGACAACGGCGTTGGTCGGAATTGCTTAGCGAGTACGACTTCGAGATTACTTACATAAAGGGAACAGTGAACCGAGTGTATGATGCTTTGAGTCAGAGACCACGCATATTTTCGGTGTTGCTTCTTCAGATGAATCTACGTGAGAATATTCTCACCTTACAGCGTGATGATGATTGGTACAAAGAAGTCGAGGGGTTTATCGAACAAAACACCATGATGGTACCACGATATGAGGTATTTTCATTTGATAGCGATGGGTTATTGAGGTTTACAGGTCGGATTTATGTACCGCCAAACGACGATTTGAGGGTGTTGATCATGAGCGAGGCTCATAGAGTAGTCTACATGGCTCACCCAGGAGTCACAAAGATGAGGGCAGACCTTAAACCCTTATTCTTCTAAAGGGAATGAAGGTCGACATAGTCAACTTTGTGGCTAGATGTCTAGAGTGTCAGCAGGTAAAGGCTGAACATAGACACCCAGTAGGATTACTTCAACAACATGCCATTCCGAAATAGAAATGGAAAGTTATTTCGATGGATTTTATTGTTGGATTGCCACTGACGGCAAGGAGACACGACTCGATTTTTGTAGTAGTAGACACTCTGACGAAGAGTGCTCACTTTTTCCTGTGCGTACGACGTATCAGGAACCTGACCTAGCGAGAGTTTTCATCAGTGAGATTGTGAGGCTGCATGGCATGCCTAAAAAGATTATATCCGATCGAGGATCGGTGTTTACTGGACGATTTTGGACGAGTTTCCAAGAGGCCTTGGGAAACCAACTTAATTTTAGTACTGTGTATCACCTAGAGACTAACGGATAGACCAAACGAATGAACCAAACCTTGGAAGACATGTTGCGCATGTACGTGATGGACCAACAAAGGCGTTGGGAGGAATTCTTTCCTCTAGTAGAGTTCGCTTACAACAACAGTTACCAGAGCACCATTAATATGGCGCCTTTTGAGTTTCTTTATGGGCGACCGTGTCAGATGCCCTTGAGTTGGGATCGGCTTGAGGATAGGCTCCTGGTGGGACCAGAAGTGATCCAAGAAATGGAAGATCAAATGAAAACAATAAGACAAAGGATTAAAGAAGCGATCCAAGAAATGGAAGAGCAAATGAAAACCATAAGACAAAGGGTTAAACCGCATAAGAGTTCAATCAAGTTTGGAAAGGGAGCTAAATTCTCTCCTAGGTTCGTGGGACCTTTCGAGGTTGTGGAGAGAAAGGGGCCCGTGGCCTATCGACTAGCCTTGCCTTATTCTTTGAGGCGTATGCATGATGTTTTTCAGGTATCTGTTTTGAGACATTATATTAGTGATCCTACACATGTGATTGACATGAGTTCCTTGCAGGTATCGGACGAGGGAGCGCTCACGGCTGAGCCGGTCCACATCTTAGATCATCGCGTTCAACAGTTACGACGTCGAACGGTAGATCAGGTCAAGGTCCACTGGGACAGCTATAGTCTGCACTCGGCGACCTGGGAGGACGCATATGATATGTGCCAGCAGTTCCCATTTTTGTTTGATAGCTAGACTTATGATACTGTGATACATTTATTTCGTCATTTTTACTGAGAAACTTCGGGATGAAGTTTAGACCAAGAGGGGGTGTATGTAACATCCCACTCTGGCGCACTGAGAAAACTTATTCTTTGAGGACACTTGCTCGCAAGTGAATCTGGACTTTTTGATATTAAAACGTTTATCCTTGATTATGATGCGCTATGATAGATAACATGATGTTTTACTGCTTTGACATAGACAGGGGATTTTGACTCAGTTTTATTGAGTGTGCAGGGTTTTGGACCTTGTGTATGCAGAGGCATCGGTGGAACCCCTTGGACTCCGGATTGAGTCAGGGAGTGTGCTATTTGGGTTGATTTATTTACTGTGATATTTCATTCATTTGATGATATGATGTTGACATGTTCTGACATGATTGTTGATGATGCAGGCTGACGATAGCTTGCCGACCAGACTCACATATGAAGTAAAGGGGCCACGCACGATTTCCAGAGAGGTTGAGGGAGAGGTGTGGATAGTAGCCCTGCCACAGCCTACTAGCACTCTCGTCGTGGCTCGAATTGTAGGTTAACGATTACCTAGTTCGAGAGGATCCACGATGTCGTGAGGGTAGACTGTGACAGTCGCTCACAATGATTCTAAGGGGTGCACAATAAGGTGGGGGCCTTATTCCTTAGAGCCGTTAGTCTCCCACAAGTTCACCTGGCGGAGTGTTGACTCCAGGGGTTATAGATGTCTACCAATCATTCAAGTTAGCGAGTGGCACCCTTGGAGCACGTGGTGCATCCTGAAGGGCACGTCGCGCAAAAGAAACACAAGTTGGCGAGTGGCAACCTTGGAGCACGTGGTGCATCCTGAAGGGCACGTTGCGCAAAATAAATGAATGAGGCGAGTGGCACCCTTGGAGCACGTAGTATGTCCTGAAGGGCACGTCGCGTTGATGATGATGAAGAAACAAACCTAGATGGCCCTAAGACATTAACTCCTTAAGAAATCCTTAAACAACTTCCCTAACCAAGTGTCACCCAATTCAGAATCTAAGTCCTAAGTCTAAAACTTCTCTAGGGTAAAATTTTTGTCTAACCTTAAGAAAAAGACCCTAAAAATAAAAATAAAAATAAAAATAAAAATTTAAACAAAAACCCACTTACGTAATAGTTTAGTCTTCATAAAATTCTTGGGGTAAATGAATAGAGTGAGATTTTAATTAAAAATAATGGATTTAAAAATTTCAAAGATGAAATTATTTATTAACTTGTGAAGGTACAAAGATGTTAAAAATAATAGCAAAAGGGAAAGATTTAATAACGCAACTGCCATTTTGGCTTTAATAAAAAGGGGAAAGAGGGAATAATAAGAATTAGGAAACTAAGTAATGGAGGAAACTTAATAAAGGAAACATAGGAACTTAGGGTAAAAAGCAAAGTCAACATAGTAAGGAATCTGGAATTAAGAACCTGCTAATCTGAGCTATTTAGTAACATCTTTTTATAGGAAAGTATTTAAAACATGTAAGGGGATCTAGGAACACCTAGGAGTAAATTTAGGAGCGACTCTAGGTGGGTGAGGGATTTGGGACAATTAATAAGTTTAAAGAAAATATTTATTGGAGAAAAGAGGGGGATGGACAACACTTGTGCGATGGAGAATATTTAGAATATTTTATTAAAACTTAATTTAAAATGTGAATTAGGGAAAGTTGGTGGGTCTCAAAACTCTATAAAAGAAAAGGGAGATGAGGAAGAAGAGGATGGGCGGTGAGCATAACGTTACGCTGTCGGATTGTGACTTGATTGATTTCTTGTGAGGAGTTGGGATATTCCAGCTCGGATAGGAGTGGTAGCTCAGCCTTGCGAGGCAAGTTGGGAAGCTAGGCGTACCATCTGGATAGTGTGTGGCCCCTTTGCGGCTCGGGGGGCTAAGGTGGAATCAAAGTACCCCTAGCGATTGGTTGGGAGGTACTGGTGTAGTCTCGACGGTCGGCGAGCGGGAGCGGCACGGAGCAGGAGTGGCATGGAGCGCGTGGGCGTATTTCGAAGCAAGCGATAAGGCAACGGTATGCTCTTCTATTTTGTAGAATAGAATGCAGTAGGTTGTAGGCTCGTATCTGATTAATGGTTGTAATATTTTTGGCATGTTTATACCTAGTGTTATCTCGTTTCTTCCATGTTTATATCTCGCTGGGCATTCCTGCGTATTCCTTCTTGTCTGCCCTTTTCGTCCTTCAAATTTAAATGATGGCGAGGCTCTTACCTCTGCAATTTGCGTTATAATTCCTAGTGATCTGGTGGAGTTAATTGTTAGGTTTTGGTTTGTATTCCTTGTGTTTTGGATAGTAATTCCTTGCGTTGGCTTGGTAATTCCTGTTGATTGAAGGAGGATACTCCCCAATTTTCAATCTCTTAACCACTATGTTTTTATTTATTCTCATTCCTAGCGAATTGAGAAGGATACCCACGCGCTACAACTAATTTTCTCGGCGTTTCTGTTTTAATTTTTCTGCAAATCCTCATGTTATAACTTGTTGGAGGTTACCCCATGGATTCGCGCCCTTGAACTCTGAATTTCCTTCTGCATTTGTTGTTTCACCTAGCGTGATGATTGCCCCAAATTTCTCTGCGTATTGTGGTGTATCTCAGCGATTGATGGTGAGATTTCCTTTGCGTTGGGTCGTTTATCTCAGCGTTGACTGTGAAAGAAATTTTCTCTGCTTTTTAATGTTAAATTTTCTCCGTGTTTAGACTGAGGACACTCACACAGTAACCTCCCTGATCTATGCGATTTGGTGTTTCTCTGATCTCGGTGATTTGGTGTTTCTTGGATCTCTGCGTTTTGCTTAATTATTGTGGTTGAAATTTTTTCTAGAACCCCGGCCATGCTTCCCTGATTATCTCTTCTGATAACCACTTTTCCGTTTTCTTTTGAATGAGAGTCATCATGGGGTAGTAAATTGCTGATACAAGTGGATTGGGTAATTAACCCATCTACGCGTGCTTATTTTGCCTCCGCACGTTTTCCCAGGCATCCCCTACTGGCGATTTCCTTTACTTTCCACAGTTTGTTTCCTTCGTTGCGGGGCGAGGTCCATTAGGAGGCTCGATTTCCTCGAGACCGGGCTTGTTACCCATGCCTCTCCTTCTGACAGCACGTTATTTCAGAACGTGCCTTCATCGATGCATGTTGTGTTGAGGTGCCAGCGTGATCTCCTGTAGGGATTGATTTTTATTGTGTTACCAGCCTTTACTCCCTGACCAATATCAGGCTGCGTGCATCAGTGGCCACCTCGTCCCTGTCAGGCGCTCACAGCTGCTCTTTCCATTGCCATTTGATGAACGTCAATGGTGTCATTTAAGGCGTATTATTGGGGAACAGAATTATTGCTTTTACATTTCGTAGGGTTTTAGATATGTACCTAATATTTATGTATTGGGATTTGATTATTTAATGCTGTCGTGCCACTTAAGGGTAGGGTCATTGATTTTAAATTGCAATACAACTAGTATAAAGGAATCGATAAGATTAGTTCTGGTTTGGTTATTGTAGTGGTAACTGTCACTAACAGCAAAACAATGTGAAGTCATTGTTAATTCCATTGGAATAATTTTATAATATAAAGGTTAATGTAAAATAAATGTAACATCCTATTTAGTTGAATTATTATTATAATATAAAAGTTGATGAAATTGACTATAAAATTCTTCTTATTAACTGAAATGTTGGTGTAGCTTAGAAAATGATATGACGCATTTTGTAAAAATTATGATATTAGTGATCATGTGAATCTCACCATTTCAATGGACCTGAATGTTGGTAGTTCCTTCCAAGTGTGTCTAACATTTAGAAGTTCTATTCGTGTCAACGAATATAAAATCATTTTCATCAAATCTTGTATTCTATTGAGAAAACATGAGACCATCCTTCCATGTTGAAAAAATAAAACTGCTCATCAATTATAAACTGCTCATCGAGTAAATGTTAGCTTTAGCTTAACGGATAATTTACAGGGATTCAATATCTGATTATAATTGATGAATGGGTAAGGGATTTTAGAATAATGATTAATTATTGAATCATAATTCTGGGACTAATTGTAAAATTTGCTTAAATAATGAAGTACATCTAGTCATTATGTGATTAAGTAATGAACGGGTTAAGGATCAAATTTTTTTTGTTATTTGGAACATCCATTAAAACCTTTGCATCCAATAGAGGAGGTTGTAGAGGAGGTTTTTTTGAAAAAATTCCAAATTTTGTAACTAAAAACCTTCGCTAGAAGGTGTTCTCCTTGTAGTGACTCCTTGACATATTGGATTTTAAAAAAAAGGGACAAGTTTGAACCCTAATCTTACATTGAGCCTCACGAGCTCGAACCTGGGTTGATTGTATTGTATGCATTCATATATTTTTATTTGTAACTTAAAGCTTCTAGCATTTTAAATTTTGGTTGTGGTTATTAAGTTTTGTATGCATATTGACTAGCTCTTCACTTTAATTGAAATTGGTATGTTAAAGGAAATATTGGGTTGTAATGTCAAATTGAAACTGTTCAAAGTAAATCTAAATTCAACAATCTTGAAAATGTATATTTCACACCCAAGCTACATGCTTGAGCTTGGGTCTTTTAATTTCAAACACAGGATGACATTTCTAGTTGAGCTATAGCTCTTCCTCACATTCTTCCTTAGTGTTTGTGATTTATGGATGAAATATTTTTTTGTCCAGCCAAAATTTGGTCAAATTAGACATGCATACTATTTTGGTAACCTGTCTATCAGTTATTACTTGAAAACATGTAATGGTTGGAAATAAATCGAAAATCATGAAATTAGATATGGTTATAGAGTATTGAACTTTATTATTTGGGTATTGTCTTATGATTGAAGTCTTGATTTGAACATGGAATGAATCGAGTTGGTGAACTTTTTATTACATGTGCATGTTGGTTGGAATAAAATGGATTCAACGGTAAGTAGATGATGGTTTACCTAAAAATGGTTGTGATTGTGGTAAGCACAAACATTAAAGGGCTCATGCATATGATTGGTTTTGATGACCATGTTATTCATGGATATACACACAATGACTTATATTTTAATGGCATAAAAGAAAAATGAAAAAATGCATATGGGTTGTTATATAGACTCAAATCGTGTTCATTTAAATTATTGTTTACATTCCTACCATGTTTATATAATTAAGATGAAGTGAATATGAAAGAAATACAGTATGGATGTATGACCAACATTCTGGATTAAAGGAAAAATTGTATTACAACATACATGAACGATTGACTATGGCTTGGAGAAATTTCTAGATTGCTTAAGTTTCATGAGGATACTTGCAGACATGGTTTAAAGTTAAAGTTTGGACAGTCTCCTTGTAATTTTTTGTATGGAAGTAGTGGTCTGCATGTATGGATTTCAACCAAGGATGTTGTTGGCTGAATGATTTCAGAGTTTCACTTATGTCCTTGTTTCACTCACTACTACATATGGTGTTGAAGTCTGATAGGGAGTTCTGACAATACAAATAAAATCGATCATATTGTTGGACATTACTAAGTAATTATCAAAAAAAAATTATTGGTGCCCCGATGTTTGTTGGCGTTTCGAGAGAGTCCACTCATCATCAGTGTTCTGACTCATATTCAATGATTACTACAGGGGCCACATGGCACCCCATGGTCAAACACAGATCGCAGAGGTGTTTTTCTAGAAACGCAATCCATAAGAACTCATTCAAGAGCATGTAAATACATGTAAAGCTAATTATGATAAAATTATGTAACCCTCATATGTATCGAGGTTGTCCCCATGGGGATCATATAAGTATATAATCGTTCTCAAAAATTTCTATGTTTTGGCATTTTTTATCGGAATCCAATGATATAAAGGTTGTAAGTAGAGTGATAGGAAAGGAGAGGCTTGTCAGATCAGAGATAGGAGGAGGAATCTTCAGAGAGAACAAAGGTGTGGGATTTGTATTTCACTTTGTCGGTCAGTTTTGTAAGGGAGACTGTAACTGTATGATGTCTATCATGTAAAGATCCTACTATTATGATGATTTTATGGAAGATCAGTACCATTTTGACTCACAATTTTCTTATATGTGATATTTTTTGTGATCTTTAGTGTTTTTCTACAATCTTTAAGAGATCTTTAATGCATATTTATAATAATTTTGTAATCTACCTACAGGAAAATCGGAAGTTATGGCTAAGAGGTGGAAATTGAATGGGGGTTAGTTCTAAACTATGGAAGGGGAACTAGGGTTCCAAGAAGAGGTAATAAGTCCATTTATTTCACTTAAAAATAGATCTATGAATGAGGTTATGTTTGGTAAATAGTTGACAATGGAAGGGTTTGTTAGAGTGGAAAATTCCCCTATTAAGGGTTCCTTGGGATATATATAACCTTTAATTATTGGGGATCAATCATCCCCTTCAAAAAATGATCCTTTAAAGGGATTATTGATGTGAATAAACATGATATCCTCCTCTGATAAGAGACAATGTCAAATGGGGTATCTAAGCAGATTTCTTAGGGCTTGGAAGTTTAAATTCATTGATGATAGAGGAAGGTATGTGGTTATCATTAGAAAAGTTATTCATATGTCTATACCTTTGTTTGTGCAATTGGAAACTGAAAACTCTTTGTTGTGGAAAAATACCAAAATTTGTTTTGTAAGACAAAGAGGGGAAATTTTGCCTTGGTGCAAATTGCATGCTAGGATACACTAAAATTCACCCTCGAGTATGAAAACTCATCCAATTAGAGTGGTTCAAACTGTAAATGAGTTTCTAATTCATTTTACATAAGAATATATACTTAGTTTTTCGTTTTCATTCATAAAAGACTTTGTTGTGCAAAAATAGGCAACAGATGCCTAGTAAAACCCTAGAAATGCACAACTTGTTTGTAAAAAGTAAATCAAGGTTTTATTATACTATAGATTTGAGTTTTTCAAGTTGTTGGGGGTGGAGTTTATCATATTAGACCTGATCATGTTGTTAATTTTGCAATTGCAATTTTAAAAACGGTTGATGTGCAAAAGAGGCAAAGTTTGCCTTGTAAATTAGAAGGTCAAAATTGTACTAAGTGACGAAACTAAAATGTGTGCCCAAGATTCCTTGTAATAGCTAAAATTGTTTAATAAGTTGTACGATGGATATATCTATATTTTTTATTTACCTATGTCATCTAAAGCGAAATTTTAGAATAGAAGAGGTTAATTTCAGGAACATATATTTTGGATTTCATGCAAATCTGAAGTCAAAATTGCCGTAGAGTAAAATGCACGCCCTAGTCTCAATTTTGACCCAAATTGAGAGGTTCTACTTGAAGAAGTTGTAATTTGTGAATTTACACCTTGACATAGTCATATATTGGTAGTTCTTGACAAAAAAATACACTATGTGCATAAAGGATCAAAATTCCCGTGTAAAACCGAAGGGCCAATTTGTTAAAGTTGGCTATAGGAAAGTGCATGCCCAAAGTTGGATGATCCTCCATAATTTAAAATTTAAGTTGTACATTGATTATTTAATTATTTTTAACATGTTTGTACAATTAGGAGTGCATTTGCACTCCAATAAGGATGATTTATGTTCACAAAGATTTACGACTTTTTTGATGAATCAAAGGATGGTAGGTTATGAGAGAAATCAAGGCCAATGACTTCTAACTAACCAATTGTACATACAAAATGGAATAAATCTTAAATCTAATTTTTGCAATAGAATAAAGAGGTCAATATTACAGGAAATATTACAAGATACAAGGTTGTAGAAAAGTAGTGCATATGTCTATACCTTTGTTTGTGCAATTTGAAACTTAAAACCCTTTGCCCTACAAAAAGACCAAAAATTGTCTTCTAGGACAAAGAGGGAAAAATTTGCATTGGTGTAAATTTTGTCTTAGTACAAAATGCATGTCAGGCTACACTAAATTGCACAACCATGTCTCAAAACTCATTCAATTTGAGTAGTACAAATGGTAAATGATTTGTTAAGTCATTTTACATAAGCATGTATACTTATTTTTTCATTTTTAGTCGTAAAATAATTTGTTGTGCAATAATAGGAAAGAGATGTTGAGTAAAACCCTAGAAATGCCCAACCTATGTGTAAAACGTAAGCAAAGGTTTTATTATAACTTGGATTTGAGTTGTGAAAGTTTTTGGCGTTACAGTTTATCATATTAGACCTATTCATGTTCTTAAGTTTTTAATTGCAATTTTAAAAAGGGTTGATGTGCAGAAGAGGCAAAGTTTGCCTTGTAATTTGGAAGGTCGCTAATGTACTAAGTGACCAAATTAAAATACATGTCCAAGCTTCTCTGTAGCTCCAAACATTGTATTATAAGTTTTAATATGTAGTTCCATATATGGAAAATTTACCCATGTCATCTAAAGTGAAATTTAAGAACATGATAGGTTGCTTTCATGCACCTAGATTTGGGATTACATGTAAATCTGAAGTCAAAACAACATTAGAGTAAAATGCACGCCCTAGTCTCAATGTTGACCGACCCAAATTGAGTAGTTCAACTTGAATAAGGTGTAATTTGGGATTGTGCTCTTGAATATAGCCTTATAGTGGAATTTTCATACAAACACCTACCTGGTGTGCATAAAGGCTAACAATTGTCTTGTAAAACTGTAGGGCAAATTCATTAAAGTTGGCTATAGGAAGGTGCATGCCCAAAGTTGGATAAGCCTCCATAATTTAATTTTTAAGTTGTAACTTGATGATTAAAATAGTTTCAACATGTTTGTACAATTAAGAGTGAATTTAAACTCTAAAAAGGATGTTTTATATGCACAAACATTCATGACCTTTTGATGAAATGTAGAATTAATATGTCAATATTATAGGAAATTTTACAAGCTACAGGGTTGTAGAAAAGTTGTAGAAAAGATACAGTGGTGAATTTTGTATGATGAGATGATGTATATATAGGACAATAAGTAATTCATTCCTTAATATGAGAAATGTATGTCTTAAGAAGAAAATTCACGTTCAAAAATATAAATTATGTGTTTTCTTCTTGAAAACAGGGCATTTTGTAAAATGCACACCTTTGAGTAAAAAATGGAAGCCTTGTGTTAAGATTTACATGATAACTTATTGAAATCATAATGTGTCAATTTTCACATACACTCTTATGTGCCGAATTTTCATATCTGAAAAGTGATTCCCAACGAGCTAACAGTAAACCCTAGTTGTTATCACTGAATAATTTTACACTGGAAATTATTGACTTAAAATGTATGTAGTGGAAACAACAAGATCATAGATGAATCATCAACACACAAGAGATACAAAATGTATGTTATGTAACCTTGTCAATTTCAGAAATTCTGAGGTAAAAACTAGCCCTCCAATCCAATACAATTTCACAAAATCTAAGGACAACCTTGTCCTCCTCAAACCAGAAAAATCAGCCAAAACCAAACTCAATAAAATACCCAAAAATCACCTCTTTCTGCAAATCTACTAGTTGCCACATGTACACTTTTTGACGTTAGTCATATGGATGTTGACATCAGCAATACAAATGGTTGTACCTTCCCAAGACACTCGCACATGCAAATTGTTCTACCACTCCAAACATGTGGAACTGTCGTATCTTCATGCT
This sequence comes from Picea mariana, assembly GCA_032191745.1. NCBI lineage: Eukaryota > Viridiplantae > Streptophyta > Pinopsida > Pinales > Pinaceae > Picea > Picea mariana. Next base: position 194,578 of record JASDQU010306997.1, on the reverse strand, counting down.
CACATGTGTGAACGTGTGTACGACTTGTCTGTATAGTTTTTTGCTCATATTTGTGAGTTGTATGGCCTAATCACACGTGTGGCTATATTATTCCTTCCACACATGTAGCATGCTCCCTCTCCTTCTCCCTCACACATGTGTCCTCCTTGCCTAGAAAAGAAGCCTTCCTTGGTTGTGACAAAAACAGAAAATTTTTCCTCCAAACCCTAGGCTAGATTTTCCACAATTGCATAATTTCCCTTGTTGAAATTTACAAGATCCTAGCACAAGTGCACACTCACTTATGGTAACTCCATTATGCACAATGATCAAATGTCACAATGACCTCTCTCCTTTATAAACAAGTTCAATGAGTGAGTTTAGGAACCCCTTCTAAACTCAAAAATTAATTAGAATATTTTAATCCTCTTTGTGGACGTGAAACCCATATATATTCCCACAAATCCCATCAACTTTCCCATGAGTCCCTAGCCTCATTTCTAGGTCGATTTCACTGAAATGAAAGGCCAATTTGGTGCCAACGAAGATTCCCACATGTCTGAGACCTTGGCCTCTTGTGGGAATACCTCCCAAAGAAACAATATCATCAACATTATCTCTTAGCGAGGGAGGTATCTCATCCACCATCCTCTAGATGTACCTATGTCTCCCATACTGGAAGTGAGTATGTCTCCTACACTAGATCTAGCA
>JASDQU010306997.1:167668-179232 GCA_032191745.1 Picea mariana | reverse complement strand
TGCCAACGAAGATTCCCACATGTCTGAGACCTTGGCCTCTTGTGGGAATACCTCCCAAAGAAACAATATCATCAACATTATCTCTTAGCGAGGGAGGTATCTCATCCACCATCCTCTAGATGTACCTATGTCTCCCATACTGGAAGTGAGTATGTCTCCTACACTAGATCTAGCATAGTTTCACTCCAATCCTCATAATTGGTTGCTCCCTCTATCAATGAAGAAAATCTCACTGTCCAATCTGCCTCACTGGTTTCTCCCTCTGTGACCGAAGAAAATCCTACTCTCCATTCTTACTGATTGGTTGCCTCCTCTATCACTATGGAAAAACCTGCCCTAAAATCCTCTCGCCTATGAACCTCATATATGGCCTCCTCAACCCATGAAACCTGCTTGGAAGACTCCTCTCTTCCACATGTTCCTAGATGTAGACTCCCTCTAGATGAGTGATTCTCCCTCTAAGCATGTTGACTCTCCCTGAAGTCCAACTATATTTGAACTGTCCTAGGAGGTTGCTCCTCCCTATTGGATCCCGAGGGATGACTCCCTCTGAGCCTGTACCACTAGCAGAGCTACCTGATCCCTCTGAACATGTGGTACTAGTGGGGTTGTCTTCCTCACCATTGGTGGAGCCACTTGCTCCTCCTCGTCTATATATATGTTATTGTTGACCACAACTCTAAAATATTGACCCATCATCCTATATAGGTTTCCCTCCCTAACTCCAGGAACCATTGTTGACCTAAAGCTAGATTGTCTGGGAACAAACAACACTTTTCCATCTCAAAATAATATGTGGTAGCTCTTCCTCTCAATCTTTGATACTGAGAGAACACTCCTCCTGAGTCATGGCACCCATAACACATATGACACCCTCAATACCTCACATGTCTCCAATCATAACAATATTATACTAGATCCTCATACTACATGCTTCACTCTCGTTCCAAGCTCCACACACAAGTCTGAGCCAGACTCTGTGAAAGTGTCAAATAACTCTCATGCACCTGTCATATGGAAATATGTTATGTTATCCACCAACCAAATCCCCCTCTAGAATTTATCTGCAACCTCATCAACTTCTATGATTGATGCTTGTTGCATTCTTCCTCTTCCCTTCCAGTGTAGACATTGTGAAGCACAGTGACCATAGTCATGACACTCAAAACATATAATCTTACTGAGATCCTTCTTCTGTCTTGGCTTTGGAGATGCTTATCTCTCGGAAGAATCCATTCTCCCTAGTGAATCTCTTATGCCTGGAGAACCTCTTATGCCCTTCCTAGTGCCAACTGCAAGGGCTCGGTTCTCATCATTCTTGATCTTCACCATACCATCCCTAGACACCAACCAAATCTCCTTCTGGATACAATCAGTCCATAATCTATCAAAGTTTGGTAACTTCTCTCATGTACAGATCTCATGCACAAATGGTTTCCAAGACTAGGGAAGACCTCGCAATGCCACATTCACCAACTCACCATCCTCCACCTTATCATCGAAGGCCACAAGTTGATCTTGGATCTATGTAATCTTCATAAGATAGGTCATGAGTGTGTCCTCATTGGACATCTTGGAAACTTGAAGTTTGTGCTTCAAATGTAACTCCCTACCTGTATTCTCGTTTTGGTATAAACCTACCAAAGCAACATACATTTCCCTGACAGGTGTCTCCTCAACAATGTGAGGAATCAAGTGATCCCTTACGGATTCTAGAAACAAATATTTGGCCTTTACTAACTAATTCTTGTCTGTTGTCAATTCCTATGGATCAGTAGGAGCTACAACTACACCCTCAACATTTTCCTTGAGGTCATTTTCTTCCAATAGAAGGAGAACCTTATAATTTAAAGCTTGGAAGTCAGTTTCCCCTTCCAACATTTCCTCAATATTCAATGTATCACCATGGTGACATGCTTGGAACAAGAATAAGAAAAATAAAAACACTCTTCCAGTGTTGCAACAAAATATGTGTCTCAAGATGATCTATTTCTCTTTAGATCCAAAGATTTGATCCCATGTCAATTTTCACATACACTCTTATGTGCCTAATTTTCAGATTTGAAAATTGATTACTAGTGAGCTAACAGTAAACCCTAGTTGTTATCACTGAACAATTTTACACTAAAAATTACTGACTAAAAATATATGCAGCAGAAGCAACAAGATTAGAGATGAATCATTAACACACATGAGACACAAAATTTATGTTATGTAACCTTGTCAATTTCATAAATTTTGAGGGAAAAACCAACCCTCCCATCCAATACAATTTCACAAAATCTGAGGACAACCTTGTCCTCCTCAAACCAAAAAAATCATCAAAAACCAAACTCAGCAAAATACCTAGAAATCACCTATGCCTGCAAATATTCTATTTGCACACTTTTTGGCATTAGTTTAACGATTGTTGATGTCAGCAGTATGGACTATTGTACCTGCCCAAGACACTCGCATGTGAGAATTTTTCTACCACTCCATAAGTGTGGACATGTTGTACCTTCCTTCTCACACATGTGGGCCTAGTGTACCTTCCTACTCACACATGTGGACCTGTGTATGACATGTATGTATAGTTTTTTTCTCACATGTGCGAGTCATATGGCATGTTCAAACATGCAGTTGTATGATTCCTTCCACAGATGTGGCATGTTGCCTCTCCTTCTCCCTCACATGTGTGTCCTCCTTGAATGGAAAAGAATCCTTCCTTGGTTGTGACAGAAATAGAAAACTCCTCCTCCAAACCCAGATTCACCACAATTGCAGAATTTCCCTTGCTGAAACTCCCAACCTTTTAACACAAGTGCACACTCACTTATGCTAACTTCATTATGCACAATGACCAAATGTCACAATGACGTCTCTCCTTATATACAAGTTCAATGAGTGAGTTTAGGCACCCCTTCTAAACTCAACAATTAATTAAAATATCTTAATCCTCATTATGGGTGTGAAACCCCTACACAAACCCACAAAGCCCATCAACTTGCCCATGAGGCCCTAGTCTCATTTCTAGGTCGATTTTACTTAAACGAAAGGCTAATATGGTGCCAACAAAGATAATGTTAGGGTAAAATCATATTGTTAGATTAATTATGCACTTTATGCACATTGTCCTGATGAAATTTCATGAAAAGGGGGCATTGAGGAAAATGCACGCCTTGTTAGGGAAAAAGGCAGGCTATACATATGTTGTTGTGTCCCAAGAATTTAGTGCAAGGTAAAATATATATATTGGTTTGGGGTTACATGTATGAACTAATATGTATTATTACATATGAAACTATGAAATTCTTTATAGTGATAGATGATAGATTAATTATTATCACAAGTGAAATATTGTGGTTGTGGATTGTTGTTGTATATGAAGTTTGAACATACCATGAAGTGAAAATTGCAATCCTTGTGTTAGGATTTGCATTATATCTTCCTTAAATCACAATGCTAGGGAAAATTCATATATTTACATGAATTATGCACATTATGCACACTGTCCTTATGAAATTTCATGAAAAAGGGGCATTGAGGAAAATGCATGCCCTGTTATGGAAAAATGTAGGTTGTATATACGTTGTTGTGTCCCCAGAATTTGGTGTAGGGTGAAATATACATTTTGGTTTAGGGTTACTTGCATGAACTAACATGTATTGTTACATATACAACTCTCAAATTCTTTATAGTGATAAATGATATATTAATTATTCCTCATGTGAAATATTGTGGTTGTGGATTGTTGTTGTATATGAACATACCCAGTAGGGTATTTGTGCAAGATCGATTGCATATTAGGGTTTAAGAATATGTGTGTATATAAATATGCAATCTTTGTAAGTTGTGTGTGTGTGTGCACGCGCGCTAAGTGCTAGTTATATATATTTTATCCATATATTGGATTATGAGTGGTCATGGTATGAAAATTACCATTGTTGAGGAAATTATGAAAATGTTGTTGTTATAGTTTGTGTATGTATTTTAATTTGCATGCAAAATTATTGCTTTACAAGACATATTCATACTTGATACATATAGGTTGCATATTCATTACATCAAACATAAATCTATGCAATTACCATTTTTATATCAAAATGTCAAGTACAGGAAAATGTTTATGTTTTACTCAAACATATTGCAAACAAGATGAAAATGGTGGTGTATAAGTGTATAACCCAATCTCAAGTAACGTTTAAAGTATTGCAGGCATTGACATGTGAATATACACACTCATACATGTCAATAACTATACACACCCATGCATATCATTAACCGCATAAAATAAAATACATTGTTAATAAACTGCCTAAATAATGATATATATTACATATTTAAATGTAATTACATGGAGCACATGGTATATAAACTAATTATATTTTGTATCTACCCTAGGTTGCTTGGGAGGTTTTTGCAAGCCCTACTCTTGAGATGAAGAAAAATCTTCAGAGCCTCTCTTTGTTATTGTAGAGGCTTCTAATTGTTTTGTAGCTAAAGTAGGCACATGTTGTAATTGTTTCTCTGCATATTTAATTTTCTTTGCATAATTTTGCAATTTCTTTTGCAATCTTGTTTTTTCTTCTGCTTGTTTTTTCAACAAATTTGTATTCTTCTTATACATATCATCATTTTCCTTTTGATTATTTTCATTTTTCACCATGCGGCATGAATAATTTATTTGAAGGAATGGATGTTTCATAAGACTATAAATCCCTAATATAATCATACCAATTTCACCATTGGGCGTGCATTTCCCTCAATCTGGCATGTGTTTCAACAAGGCTAGTTTCAGCAATTTGACCTCTTTATTTTACAAGGTAATTTTTACCCTTTATGAACAACGCAAGGTTTTTTGTCTGAAAATTCCCACAGTGTCCTCTAAAATGCAAGCCTAAGGCATAAAATATTGTATGCCTTATTGTAGGATGGGTATGTTACAATTTCCAACCTATCCAATCCTCATTGTTTCCATTACTGATTTTTCATGCCGACCATTTGGAAAATAATGGAAGGATTAATTTGGTTTATGTTGTTGCATAAAACCCTAATCCAATATTGTTATAGTATCCACATCTAAAAATGCACACTCGCATGTAATAAATACATGTTTTGCTTTTAAACTCTAATTTCCTCCATGTGTAAAATGCACACCATGCTTCACAAAAATGCACACCCAGGTCTTAAAAAACCTCTAATTTGAGTGATTCAAGTTTTTGAGGGTGTATTAGATAATTTACACTTGTGTACATATTTTTATTTTCATTTTTAAACAGAAATGTGGCTGCTCTATAAAAGAGGAAAAAATTGTCTTGTAAATTGAAAGACCAAAACAGTAGAAAGTGACCTAATGGAAATGCATGTCAGTGCTTCTATACAACTCGAAATTTAGTTATAAGATATTTGGGGTGAATATAATAACATTATAAGTCTACCTTTATCACCTTAGGTGCAGTTTGAAATGAAATATGACTTCTACCTTGAACCAAGATTGAAGACATTTTATAAAATGGAGCGTAAAATTGTTTTTTTGTAAAATGCACGCCCATGACTTATATGACCTCCAAATTGAGTTATTCAAATTGTGGAATTTGTATTTTATCATTTTACATATTGTAATACACTTAGTTGTTCATTTCAAAACAAAAACCCATTTATGTGCATAGAGGCTAAAACATGCCTTGTAAATGCAAAAGAATGCATAAAGGAAAAAATGCATAAACAATCATGAAAACAGGGCATGATGAAAAATGCACGCCCTACCAAGAAAAATCCATGCATGCAATTGGTAATTTATATGCTAAAAGTTGCAAGACTGTGGATATGTTTTAAACCCTAAAGACTATATACTAGGGTGATATCTCATTTTTTTCCATTTCCCTAATTTCAACAATATTGGATTTTGACCCAGTGTGAAAGGTTGGAGGATGCATGCCAACCATTTAACAAAAATGTTTACAAATGTTGGAAGGATGTTCCCCAAATTTTTTGATGAAATGGAAACCATAAAATTGTTTACCTTTCCTTTAATTCCTCTCACATGGGGTCATAGCTCATTTTCCTCTCTATTATGTGTATTATGTTTTTTGGCCTATAGAAATGCATTTAAATGTGTGAAATTGGTAGAATATATTCATATATTGTACTTATATTGTTTCATTGGATTTTTTTATAACAGTTAATTGCAATGCCATATAAAATTACTCCAGAGGAAAATGATAGGACACTTCAAAGGTTATTTGTGGCATTGGAAGCAAAGGGTGATAGGAAATGTTATTTCCCTTGCAATCAATGCAGGGTATTCAATAGAAAAAGAATTTTAATAACAACAACTTAAAGGAATTATAGGAAATTTGGACATGTTGAAGGGGGGTATGAATATCATCCCTTGGTAAGTTCGTACTCATTATATGTTTTTGTCCTTTCAATATCTGTTACATACACTGATATCATTTTGGTTGTAATTATAAAGAAAGGGTGTCCTAAGTGTGATCTTGGGAATGTGCCACGTAGTAATAGAAATCATGTTGTACACACTGAGGAAGATGGAGCGAATATTGGAGATCAAGTTATTCCTATGGAAAAAGATTACACTAATAATGGTACAGTTGAGAATGATAGTATAAATATATTGATCCAGGACATCTTTTCTCCAATGGGTGACAATTTTGATGATATTCATGATGTACCTCTGATAGAGAAGTTGCAACAACCCCTTTACGAAGACTCGAGGACAAATATTCTCTTTGTTATATTGTTGGTGGTGAACTTGAAGGTATTGAATGGTTTTCCAAACACTTGTCTCACCCAGATCCTAAGGTATGTAATATAATTCGTCACGTATACATAAAAGGTCTAGTTTTGTTTTGTTTCTCTATTCTTAGTCTTATTAATTAATGTGTAAATTAAGGATGCAATATTTAATATTATTATTCTTTACATTAACTAGTTATATTTTTCATTGTAGATTGTTAGGTGAATTTCTCCTACCATCATCAAATACTTTACCTCGCACATATCGAGAATTATCTGCCATTATGAAAGATATTGGAATGGAGTACCAAGCTATTGATGCATGTCCTAATAATAATATTATATATTATTGAAAATATGCAACATAAATGAAATGCCTTCAATGTCAAATCAGTAGATATCGAACTGATCAAGTAACACAACACATGCCTCGCAAGGCTCTTCATCATATTCCCATAATTCCACGTTTGCAGCGATTGTTTAGGAGCCAAAGCATAGCACAAATTATGGATTACCATGTACTAAACAAAAGTGAAGATGGTGTTCTCTAAATGCATGTGGATGGTTCTTCATCTAGGAACATCGAAGAAAGATGGCCAATTTTTAAAGAAGAACCTTGTGATATTAGGCTTTCATTGGCAGTCGATGGTTTCAATACATTTGGAGAGATCATGTCTATTTACTCAATGTGGCATATTTTTGTCATAAACAATAACCTTCCTCCTTGGATGTCAATAAAGAGGGAGCACAAAATGTTGGCAATAATTGTTCCAGGTATTTGTTTACAATAAATTTTTGAATGTAACATTTGATTTGTCTTGTTCGTTGCATAATTTCTTATATATACATATATACAAAGTAGTAATGATGTGTATTTTCTTTCAATTAGGTAAGTACCAAGTTAAAGATATGAATGTATATGTCATCATTGTAGACTAAGAGTAGTTTGTCGATATATACATGAACTAATAATGTTGTGATATTTGAATATGATTAATGATGGATTGTGTATCGAGGAAATCATTCATAGCATGGTTGAACATGTTGTTGATGTTGTTGCATATGAAATTCATCCATATGAAGACAAAGGAGGATGGTAAGAGTGTTGACCAAAGAAAATTGGTGAAGGGATTCGGCGAGCTTCTACAAAATATCAAACGATCAGGTAGAATCAAGTAATTTGATAACAACCATGTATGTATGCATATGGTTGCTTATGTTGCATAAAATGATGAAGGGAATTGAGGTTAGCATTCTCTCAGTTAAAGTTCAATATTTGGATTGATGTGTAAACGCAGAGAACCTTGGAGGTACAAATGTTGTTTAATGCCTGAAACCATTTATATATTAGTGGTATGTTGTGTTGGTTAAGAGATCATAACCAAGTCTAGTCAGGAGATATATGCATGCTATAACAATGAATGTCAATAGAAGAATCCATGTGTGAGGCCATGTTGTGGTTGGATATGGAAAGGTTATAGCACCATACAAATGCTTAATGGCATTCCTCTGTATAACAAATGGTTGGACTGCAACCTCTTTGTCGACACTAAATAGCACTAAGGGATAATGTTCCTAGTGTTGTGTATGGGTTGAAGAGGAAGGTATCCAAATAATCGAACGATTAATTGGGAAGGGCTTGGATAATGTGTTAAGGCATTGGATACAATTTCCAACTCACATGGTGGAATACATGACACGGATATGTTTTATTCGAGAGTCAATGCAAGGATGCATTATGTAGATGTGGACATGGGCATTGGCACATTGATTTTAATTATTAGAAATGTTTGATTGCATTATGAGGAGCTTGGTATTCTACATAATGCATGTGAAAGGAATAATAGTTTCATTCCCTTTAATATGAATGATAGTTGGAAGTGATTGAATTTTTAGAGTAAAATAATTTTGAAATCACTTCACGAATGGATTGCAAATGTTGAAATGAAATGATAATGTGCATAAATACTTACAATTGTTTGGTTGAATGAAAGTTGATAAAAATTGCAGGAAAAATGGCCTTGGATATGAAAATGGTGTAATCCCATAAGGAAGACTTATCTTTGTTGTTGAAAGAGCCAAACATCTTGAGAAGAAATGTCATGGTTGGGAAATTTAGTTTCCTATATGTAAAACAGATTTGGAAAATTAATAAATAAATTGTTATGATGATATCTCATAATGATTGTATATGTGTGATACAGATGAGATGAAGGATACTGTTACGACACTGGAATCCTATGATTGCAACGTATTGCAATTTTCCAGTGAAGGTTTAGCAGTGAGTTGGCGCTCGCCTTGCACAAGAACACCTTGGAAAATGATGGATCGCATGAGGGACTATGTAGTAGTGAATAGGATTCCTAATCCTAGAGGGTGACGATGGCAACATGGAGGGAACTCAAGAATGTGTATGGCATGGTAGTTGGAATCATGTGGGCATGTTAGATAAGAATAGTGACTTGAATTATGTCTCGTGGTAGCTTTGTGAAGCACAAGATAACCATACATTTGAGTATCGGTTTATGATTGCAAATTTGTTTTGAATAAATGTTTATAATCTGGAGTTGAAAAATCATGTGAATAATATAATTGTTAGATGATAATGGATATAACAGGTATATTTTCTTAATGGCTTCTGTAGGAACAAATGAAGAATGGAAGACATGTACCAGGTTGACAGGCCTGAAAAGTGAAGTCCTATATAATTTTCACTACAACAACAAGGTTGTTGTTGGTTATTTTCCTGGAAGCTTTCATAGCAGTGAGTTTCCTCGAGTTCCTAGTAGTGATATTCATGGTCACCTGCGTCATAAAGACCCCGATAAATGAATGGTACAGTATGATGGACTAAGAACAATGAAGGGGGCACATTCATTGGGCCAGCCCTGATAAATGAATGGGATGCTCGATGGACTAAGAGCGGTGAAGGGGTACCTTCCTTGGGTTGGACAGGTCAAGAGTAAGAGAGTTGGTGGAAATCGAGATAGTTGTAGGAGAATGCATGTGGGCTATGTAATTATAATTTTGGGTGCCAAGGTGCCTATGTATTTTATATTTGGGTTGGAAATCATGTGTGATGTTAGGATGAAGAGTTTATATTTTGATTAATGGTTGGAGAGCCTATGTATTGATTAAAGGCTAGAGATCCTAGTATTGTAATATGTATGAACACATGTAGGGTGTTGTGCACTAAGGACGGTGTAAAAATAAGGGGGAGGGGAATGTAACATCCCCAATTTTAATCCCCAAAAATTATAATGTAACTATATAAATGTGAATTAGGTTGGTGAGCCAATGTGTGGGGGCGAAGAGCTCGTATTGATTTAATGTGGTTGGGGGATGCATTGTATATTATGAATATTGAAATAATTAATAGAGGTAATATTCGTTGGTTGTGATACGAGAGGGATGAAAACAATGGGGGGCTATGATTCCACAAGAAAGAGGGGTCCAAGGGGGATTTATGCATGGGTATTAATCCAAACCCACATTCCTAAAATTATTATCATTGTGTATAACCTTTGATTTGTTGTTGAATGTTCTCAAAGCCAATCATTAATTCATGTAAGAGGGTGGGTGTGAGAAGTCACATCCCGTAGTTATTGGAGAGCATTGGCTAAAGTACAATAATATTTGGGAAGAGTAAGAATCAAGAAATCAAGGGAGAAGAAAGGAAATTAGTATGGAGAAGGAAGGCAATTTTTACATGCATATATGGAGTAGCAAGAGAGGATTTTAGTGTTGGGAAGAGCACTAGTCATGTTGTGCTTGAAGGCATCCATGGTTTGGTTTTGTTTTGTGATGAGAAAGAGGCTTGTGTGCTTGTAAAAATGGGTTGTAATCCTATAGTGTGTTTTCCTATAGAGGAAATAGCTCAAGAGCCTTGTGAAGGATGTCATGAGCACTATTGAAGCAGTTGATAGTTCTTGAAGTCTCCAGCTGAGAGATTCTTGGCCAATTGAGTGCACTGAAAGTCCTGGTAAACGAATGGTATAGCCTGAAAAATTTTGAGTAGTGAAGAGGGTACATTCCTTGGGTTGTGAAAGTTGTGGGGAAGAGAGTTTCGGGATTGGAATTGCTATGGGAGTATAACTTGGGTTTTGGATATGTTGTGTGTGGAGAGTAGAAAACCAAGAGGGTCAGATCTTCATGTGGACTCATAGCCTCAGCTCGGGGGTGGCCTATTGTTGAGATAAAAATAAAAGCAATGCATATGGCTGGGAGTTTCATCCTTCGTAAGCACCCAATTAGTTAACTATTAACAAATAAGTTCTTTGGTGTGTTTTAATGTGTATTCCACTATGAAAATAGTTTTTATGAATGTTGTGTGTTTGTTGCTTAGCTTGAATAGTCGCACTCATGGTTTTCTTTATACTATAGATGCATTTAGAATTATGGTATCATAAATGGTTAAATATGTGTGTGGTATGTAGTTGGTAAGCTACATGAATTTAATTAGAAGAAAATGTCAATTTCAAATGTGTATTATGCATGTAATGTTCCTCAGCTGGACTGGGGTACTTTATATGCCATGTTAGCATCCACATTTCATGCCACATCAACATCCATGTCGTATTCCACGACATCTAAGGGAAATGTTGATCACTAATCGTCGATGGTGGTTTTGGAGTTCGACAATTTCAATAGAGTTAGTTCATCGAAAGGAAATGTCAATCGTCGATCGCCAATTATCTGACTTTGCCAAATTTGATGCAGTATTGAAAAGTCAGTTCATCAAAGAAAAATCACCAATTTTTTATCATCAATGGTGTTTTGAAGTTCAATGAGGTTTGGGAATGTTGGGGAATGAATAGTGAAAATCA
>JASDQU010306997.1:139438-155323 GCA_032191745.1 Picea mariana | reverse complement strand
GCTGACAACTGTGGTTGTCAGCGACATCAATGAAATGGCAGCCACAAGCAAATATCCAAAGGACTCATATGTACCCTCACTATAAGTTTACTCATCGCATCTTTCTTTGTTTATCAACCCATTCATTCCAGTTTCTTAAAAACAAACATTATTCCAATTTCTTAAACACAAATGTATAGGCAAACACTTATACCTTTCCATTTATTTTATTTTGCAGCTATTGCACTCTATCTTCTTTCCACAATCCTATTTCCTGTACATGTTTCTCTAATGGTCTGTGGGAGCCCCAATCCCAGTCTACATGACAAACGCATTGAAATTTTGGTTTATATGTAACAGATTTTTTTTTTTTTGTATATTTCAAATTTTCCAGTAGTATGTAAAAAACCTTTATTCTTTGACACATTTCAAATATAAATGCATTTAAATTTTTATATGTTACATACTCTATTCTTATCTTTCACCACTATGTATGACAAATGCATTTAATTTTTAATATGTTACAGACTTTTATTCGTATCCTTCAGCAGTCTGTTTGGCAAATGCATTTACTCTTTTATATGTTACAGACTTTTCTTTTTTTATATATTTCAAAATAAATGGTGCTCAACAATTAAAAATGCATTGTCACCATATATTTTATGTCATCATATATTTTTATCTTTCAATAGTCCATATGGAAAATGCATTTAAATTTCCAAATTTATTCTTGCTCTGTCTGCCAACCGTCATTTACTTTTGCCCCATCTAACGTGATATACATGTTGCACACAACATTTCTGTGATATAAATTTTGCACCGAACACTTCGTTTCATTTACAATTCCACCACATTTTCCACAATTTGTTGTCTAACCTCGTTGGCAGGGACTGAGCTGCCACGCAGCCTTATTTTCAACTATAGATTAAGACCTAGGTTTCTGATATACATTAAAATACTAGCTTATCTCTATGATACTAATACTTACTTTATTATAACTAATATAATAAACCCGACACATCATTATGATTCTACATACCTCACGATATGTTACATATTATATTATTTACAAGTAGCATAGAATAACTTATCTAAACAAGATTTTCTAGGGTTTATTATATTTTACATGATAATTTAGCTCTTTTATACTTTCTTAATATTATAACTAATCAATTAGCATAGAATGACTTATCTAAATAGTCTTCTAGGGTTTATAATATATATTCTACATTATAATTTAGCTCTTTCATTATTATTTATATTATTATTATTATTATAACTAATTAATTAGCTCCCTAGGGTTTATTATATTAAACATTGCAATTTAGTTCATTAATTATTATTATCTATATAACCTTAACATTAACTTACCTCTAGGGTAACCTTAACATTACCTTACCTATAGGGTTTTTACATGTGTTTTTAAGGTTTCTCATTAGGGTTTCTCATCTGAGCTGGCATGTTTAGCCTCAAACATGTCTCACATCTTATATTTATTAGGAAAATATGAAACTCATATCTTTGATTATTGGTCCTAAAGATGAATCAAGTTTTGGATTTGAAACGTCGATTACAATGGCTCTAATTGTGGACAATCTGGAAGATCTCTCTAAAATATTTCGTAAGTTAGATCATTTATGGGTTTAGTGGGTCACTGCATGAGATTCATTGTAGGATTCTCCATGATTGCACATCAAATAACATCCTTGCAAAATAAAGGAGTAAAATCTGAATGGAGTGCCAAATGTGAGGAGAGTTTCCAGCAATTGAAGGAAATGTTGACTAGTGCACCTATCTTAAAGGTTGCAAATCTAGATGAGGATTTTGTTGTGTGCATAGATGCATGCAAGGAAGGACTTGGTGGAGTCCTTACCCAAAATGGGCACGTAATTTTTTATGAGTCCAGAAAATTGAAGGAGCGTGAAATAAAGTATGTTACACATCACTTAGAGTTGGCAGTCAGAGTACATGCCTTTAAAATGTGGAGGCATTATTTCATAAGCAGAATATTTGAATTGAGGAAAGATCATAGTGGTTTGAAATACTTGTTTGAACAGCCAACACTAAATTCTAGGCAAACTAGATGGTTGGAATTTCTTAGTGAATATGACTTTGACATCAATCATATAAAGGAAAAAAAAGAATAAATTAGTTGATGCACTCAACAAAAGGGTGCATGCAATGCATGTTGCAACCATTAGTATGTGTAGGACGGATTTAAAAGACACAATTTTAGAGGTTGTAACAACATACCAACATTATGTGCAAGTTAAAGGAAGCTTATAGAAAAATAATGTGCAACAAAAATATGAAGATTACAAACTAGAAGAGGATGGAATCCTCTTGTTCAGAAACAGAGTTTATGTTCCCAATTCTCAGGAATTGAGAAATTTAATTTTAAAAGAGATGCACAATGTGTTATACATTGGACATCCTCGATACTAGAAAACTATTACATTTGTAAGTGGCCAGTATTTTTAGTCCAATATGAAGAAAGATGTAGCTAATTATTTAGCTAGATGCATGGAATGCCAGAAGGTAAAGGTTGAGCATAGACATTTTGTGGGATTGTAAAACCATTTCCCATTCTTGAATGGAAAAGGGAAGTTGTTACTATTGATTTCATTACCAAACTGCCCAGGACAGCGAGGCAACATGATTCCATCATGGTAGTGGTGGACAAGCTTAAAAAGGATGGACATTTCATCCTAGTAAAAGTAACTCATAAGGAAACCAATATTGCAGAAATTCATATGAACGAAATTGCTAGGCTACATGGTGTGCCTAAGGAAATAGTGTCAGACTGAGATCCCATGTTCACTTACATGTTTTGGAAGGAGTTGTTTAAAGGATTTGGGACCAATTTGAATTTTGGTACAACATATCACTTAGAGTCAAATGGGTAGATATAAAGGATTAACCAGATTATCAAATATATGTTGATAATGTATGTAATGCACAAGCCTTCTAGTTGGAAGGACTATCTCCATTTAGTTGAATTTGCTTACAACAATGGGTATCAGGAATCATTGAAGATCGGCATGTTTGAATCCTTCTATCGCAGAAAATGCAACACACCAGTAAGATAGGATAACCCAACAAATAGAGATGGTATTGGGCCAGAATTGTTAAAGGAAATGGAAGAGCAAATGGTAAATATCAGGCAGAATTTGAAAGTTGCACAAGACAGGAAGAAGAGCTATGTCGATAAAGGAAGAACACATAGAGAATTCAAAGTGGGAGAGCATGTGTTTTTAAAGGTTAAAGCCAAGAGGAGCTCTTTGAGATTGGGGAGTTTCCCAAAATTGGCAATGAGATATTGTGGGTCGTTTGAAGTCCTAGAAAGGATAGACCTAGTTGCATACATGCTTGCATTACATGCATCCATGAGAATTCATAATGTGTTTCATGTGTCCTTATTAAATAAGTATTTATCCTAACCATGTGATTGATTGGACTGGGATTAAGGTGGAACACAAAAGGGACTTTCGGGTGGAGCCAGTGCCCATTTTGGGCTGGAAATTCAAAGTGCTACAGAACAAATCCATCAACCTGGTGAAGATCTAGTGGACATGTTATGTTCCTGAAGACACCACATGGGAGCATGAAGAGGCCATGCAAGAGGCGTAGCTGCAAATTTTTGCAAGTTTCGAAGAAAGTTGAATAAACATTGTACATAAGTGAATGAGGACTCCATTTTAGCAGTTGGAGATTCCTAGAGCCACAACTCTAAGGTTTCTTATCCAACCGATGTCAGATCCCATTCTTTGGGTTGTACAGGTTTAGGGGAAAAGAGAGTTTCTAGTTGGAATTGTTGTGAGGGTCATCGAGTGCATAATTATCAAGTATTTTGATGTAAAATTTTGTATATGTCAAAATGTAAGATCAATGTGCACTAAGGATAGGGAAAATTGTGGGAGGAGGGAATGTAACAAACCCATTTTTAATCCCCAATTTAGCGATGTATAATGTAAATATGATGTATGGCCATAGTTCAAGCGATGTAATATGTATATCTGAAATAATAAATAAAATGTATCACAGACTATAGATGGACATGGACAGAAACTTGGGGGATAAGTATCCACAAGACATGGAAGGCCTAAGAGGATGGGGTACAAAGGGTAAGTTACCCATGTCTATTAAAATCAAACCATCTTTCCAATTATCATTGTGTATAAACCTTCTATTTTATCTCGAGTATTTCCAAGCCCCAATCATTGAATGCATGTAAGATGGTTTGTGTGAGATCATCTTATAGAATTAAGGAGAGCATGGGTTGACTACAAGCAAGCATGGGGGAAGTGTGAGAGTCAAGCAAATCCTTTTGGGGAAGAGTGAGATTCAAACAAGCATGGAAAAATTTGTATGGGCAGGGAGAGAGAAAGTAGAGGCAAGGAAATGGTATGTGGTTGGAGGAGCAATAGGACAGAGCAAAGCGTTGAATCTTGAAGGATCAATTGGGCATGAAGAGAAACTTGTTGGAGCTGTAAATTCATCGAGAGAGAGGTTGCAGGCCTATGAGTAGGTTTGGTTCAAGAAATTGTCAAGAGAGAAAGTGTTTTTTTGTGGTGTGAATTCTCAGTCACAACCGTAGATTCCTGGATTCCCCAGCAGAGAGATTCATGTCTGACTTGCACTAGAGCCACGGAAGAAAGGGGGATAGCCTGAGGGTTCGTGTGGTAGAGAAGGGGGTCTCGTTCCTTGGGTTGTGCAGGTTGGGAGAAAGAGAGTTGGCATATTGGAATGGTTGTGGGAATTTGTTGTTGAGAGGGGATAGTAGCTAGCCTAAGGAACCATCGTCTCATGTGGATTCATAGCCCCATCTCGGGCGTGACTTGCTATTGAGAACTGGAAGAACAAGTCTATGGTTGGGCGGAACATCCATCCTCTGTAGTGGGTTGTGTTTTAATAGGATAAGTTTCATATTCATTGTGTTTAACTATGTTGAATTCTTGAGTTAATTGCTTTGTATTTTTTTTAAGTTTGTCTTAGTTATCGTTGCCTATTATGCCTAAATGATGTTTTTGCACATGTGTTGTTATATGATTGAATGTTGATGTTGTTGTTGTGTGTGTGTTTATTAGTTGTATGCATGTTTAATTGATTGATTTATGTTTTTAATGGTTATGGATTCTTGTGCGAGATTGTATGTCATGTTGTGTATTTTCCACGTCTAAAATGGGTATCAAAGTTTTAATTTGGTCAAATTTAGTAGTAATGTGACTCAACTAAAGGTTGGGTACGTTACATTGTGGTATCAAAGATGAATTTGTATGGTAGCATGCCTCAGTGAGTATCTAGGTATGTTACAATAACAATATAGAGCTAGATTACTAGCCTATAGATTTTTTTTAAGGATTTTATTATCTAACTGAAGATGATCTTTTTGGAGTAGTAAAAGAATCTAGAATCGCATGGAGAGTGTTGGGAGCACCAAACAACACCAAACACTACCTTTCTTTCTTTGATCCCCAAAATGGATCCACCTGGAACCTTTGAATACTTTAGGCCCATATCCCTTTGCAATACAAGCTATAATATAATTGGAAAGGTCATTACCATAAGGATCAAGCCCATTTTATTAGCAGCAATTTCTAAAGAGAAATTTGGATTCTTGAGTGGTCATCGTATTCATGACACATTTGGCATGGCTCAGGAGGACCTTCATTCCATTAAAACAAATATCCATACTTCTATTATCAAGCTTAATATCTCCAAGGATTTTGACAAAGTCAATTGGCTCTATTTGAGGCTCACTCTACTTTATGTACGTTTTGGTATTCCTATCTTAAGATGGATTGAAGTTTGTTTGAATTTTATTTCATTTTATTGATTATTAATGGATAAGATACTCCTTTCTTTAATGTTATCAGGGACCCAAAGAAAGGTTGTCCCCTATATCCATTATTGTTTCTCTTGCTTGTTGAAAGAATTAGTAAGTTTATTATTTCAATGCGAGAATACTAGGGTAGCTAAAATGGGTTAAAGGAAGGAGCTCCATTCTCAATCACCTTCACCTTCTCTTTGTAGATGATGTTCTTTTGTTTGTGAATGGATTTTGCAGAGATGCACTAAAATGCAGGGAAGCCTTGGATGTTTATATGTTGGCCATGTGTATGGAGGTAAATTTTCATAAATCTTCTATTTATTATAATGGGATTCAAAGAGATTATGAACATGCCATTCAAGATTTGAATCCTTACTTAGAAATTTTATTTAAAAAAGGTTTTAAGTACCTAAGGCAGGGTTTAATCTAAAGCCAAATCAATATAGTTATCGTCATGTTGTTTTATAATTCTGGAAATAAATTGTTTATGGAGTTTTTGAAATGTCCAACATTTTGAGTGGACACTCCACCCACCATCAAGGATTGTTGAAGTAATAAGTATGAAACTAGAACTGTGAAGATTTACATACCTTAATGGTTATCATGACTGGAATTTGGGCTTTATGCAAAGATACGAAACATAACTTCCACCTAATACAATAAATGGTTTTCTTTGGGAGGAAGGCTTACCCTAGTAAAACATATGTTGAAGTCTATACTAGTTTATTGGAATCCACTCGCATATATTTCGATTGGTATCTAGAAGAAGATATGAAAAAGAAGCTTTAGATTCTTGTTAAGTGGAAAAAGGGAGAAACATGAGATTCCCTTAGTCAATTGGAAAATAATCTCAAATCCAAAGAAGATCAGAGGATGGGGCTAGCAAAATATTCAAATCTTCTGAAAATCCCTAGCAGAAAAAAACATGTGGAGGTTATGTATTGGTTTTGTTCTTTGGCATCATGTAATAAAAGATAAATACATTCATCCCTTATCTTTGGAGGATTGGATTAGGATCTCTAAATATGTAAACTAGAAAGTGATGGTATCTTCCTTTCCAATTTTTGGCTCATGGTTAGCTTGGTGTGTGGTGGATGGCAATAGATTAAGGATTGGATTGGACCCTTGGTTGGGGTTTAAGGATATTATAGTTTATCAATAGATCTTGTAAACCAATTTCACTCTCAAAACATTCATTTTATATATGATATTTCAGACCCAAGTCAAAGAGTAATGTGGCATGAGAAGTAGAATATTTATTGAAGGACCTTAGACTTTGTGTCGGCTAAGTAGGGGAATGAGAAAAATATAAAAGACCATTGAAATCTAGTAAAATAAATCTTAGGACATGTCATGATTAGTTGGTGTGGTATTTGAATTCAGTAGCTAATTCTATTTGCACAGGGTCTATAGGTAAAACAAGAGTGGTAGTGGAAAATTATTTGATGTTTAAACTGTCCACTAAATTCAAAATTTTTCTTCTGGATGGCGTTGTTAAACAAAGTGTTAACTAAAGAGGTTATGCAATGAAGATCCGGGCAAGGGCCTAGCCTTTGCTACTTTTGTAGGGAACTTAGTGAATCCATTTTTCACCTTCTTATTGAGGGCCATTTTCTCCCTTGAATTATGGGATGTTGTAAAAACCCGTTTAGGAAGAATTAGAAGGTGGAGAGATCATTCCTTGTCAGAATATTTCAAATTTGGTTGGTAAACCTGTTAATCTCAAAATACAATCCATTTCCCATTTGTTGTACTGAAAATGAAACCATCTTCCATGACCTAAGACCTAGTGGTAACCCCTTTACAAGTTTATTTAAAGGTAAAATATATTCTTAAATATTTCAAGGTTCTTATCAAGCCTAAGTTGTCTAAACACTTTTTTGTATTGGATATTGATGAGTCTATGGAATGGGGATTTTTTTATGGGGCTTCCCAAGGGAACCTAGGTTTGTTTGTTGTTGGACGGATCATCTTCAAATCTACAACCCACTCTTTTTCCTTCTCTTGGAGCCTAGGAAGAGGATCCAATAAATGGGAAAAGCTTAGTACTCTAGCAACATAGGTGAGAACATCAAATAATATGTACATCAATACGTTACGAATTTGTGGTAATTCCAAGCTAGTTATAGATTATATGATAGGTCAATCCAAATTTTAGAACTTGGCTCTTCAGGGGATGATGGATCAGGTTAGCTTTTGGAATTGTAAGTTTCAATTCACTTATTTTAGGCATATTTATCAGGTGCATAACACCATTAGAGGCCATTTCTCAAAGATTGGAGTGTCCACTTAGCCATGACATTTATCTATTATGAAACAAGACCGGGTGACTATTACGCCCCATTCGACCATTTTTTGTGAGATACATGTCTTGAAACTTATTAATGTTGGTTGTAGTCTTTTTGAACATTAGTTCTAATGGAACATATGATGTAGTTCATTTTAGGAAAAGTTAAATGGAACATATGATGTAGTTCCTTTTAGGAAAAGTTAACGGTTTATAGAAATGGAGATAGGGGTCATTACTTGATTATTCAAGGGGTTTTTTTAGGTTTTTATGATGTGTATATGACACTTTCTAAATATAATATTTCCATTTTTATCTTTGAAATAGAGAGAGAGAGAGAGAGAGAGAGAGAGAGTTAGGTAATTTTTTCATTAAATAAAGTTAGGTAATTGATCAATCAATTTCAAATTATTGTGATGTGTCAATCTATGTGCTTTGGTTTTTTTGGTTAGACAGTATTTTTGTTGAACGTGATTATACGTAGTGGTGAACCATTGTATATGGTAATCTACTTTAGTTTTATTTCTCTCAATAGTTTCGTTCATGCTCTAAGATCATCCTTTGGAGACCAAGATAGGCTCACTTTTGTTAAACCTCCACTCAATTGTTAATATTGAATCTTTTATGTGATCATTTCTAGATAGGCGTTGTCTAATTGTTCTATGAAATGGGTTTTTTTGTCGGAATCCAACGACATAAATATGCACAAAATCACTATTTTTTGTTGTTTAAAATCCATTTCTGAATGCAAAAATGGATTCAGCATGCTAAAAAAACCACAAGGGCACTCGGATTATACACAAATTTTCATTGAAATATGGGAATCTAACAATTTCTTACCGGATTATGGGTAAATGTTCTCAAAAAAAATTGTCGTAGAAAAATAATTTCATAGAACATTTAGACTACAGCTTTCTAGATATGCGTAGGCTAACCTATTTTTATTAATTCAATGGTTCAAATGAGGAGGTCGACTTATCTTTGAATTGTTCAACCTAAAGAAACATATTATCATTGAGTGTTAAAGTTCCTTCTATAATTTTGCAATATGTGAACCAAAGGTTTCCATGCTTCACTTAATTTCAGACCTTCATCCCTATTATGCTATTTGAATGCAATTTGATTTCTAGGGTTTCTCTAATCTTTATTTTTGCACAGTTACCTTTCTTAGCAATGATTTTAGCATTTTTTAAACATGTATAGTGGTTAGTGTTATGTGAGTGTGCAAATAGTGTTGGCCTTTTTGTTTTTCCATGTATCAGGTCAGTGCAATCTTCCTTTAATCTCAAATTTTTGGACCTCCATATTTCATATATGATACTAACATGAATTGGCCTCATGGAAGGGAAAGTTTGGATGAATTTCTCAAGCACTTAAACAACAAAAATGGGAGCATCAAATTCACAATAGAAATGGAATATAAGAAGAACACACCCTTTCTAGATGTCCTTGTGACTAAAAATGATGATGGCTCTTTGGCATGGAAAGTATATAGAAAAAAGACACATACTAATAGATATTTGCATACAAAATCGCATCACCTTAGCACAAAAACTTTGCAATATTAATACCTTGTTGTCTAGTGCTATCAAAATCTCTAATTACAAGCATATAGGGGAATAATTGAATTATTTGTCAACAATGTTTAGGACGAATGGGTATGAAGATAGGAAAATTGACAAAGCTATTGCAAAAGAAAGAAGGCCTCATACAAGAAAAGCTTAGGAAGTGGGAGGTATAATGGTTTGTTTACCCTACATCAAATGGACAACATAAAAGATAGCAAATATCATAAGGAAATATAACATAAGTGTCGCGTTCTTCTCCCTTGAATAAAACCGATGGAATGTTAGATTTGGCTAAAAACCCATAAAACTCCAAATTTTGCAAAGGAGTTTACACCATACCATGTTCATGTGGTAAACATTATTATGGGGAAACATGGAGGTCCATACATGTGAGATTAAAGGAACATTGGGTAGACCTGAGACATGAAAGAAAAAAAGGTTAGCACTAGTTGAACACTCACATAACACTTGTCACCAAATATATTTATAAAACACCAAAATCATTGCTAAGGAAGGTAATCATGCAAAAAGGAAGACCAAAGAAACCCTAGAAAGTGAATTGCATCCAAATAATATGAAGGGATGAAGGTGCAAAGTTAAGTGAAGCATGGAAAACTTTGGTTCACATAGTGTAGAATGCTAGACGGAATTTTAACCCTCAACAATAATATGCTTCTTTAGGTTAAACAATTCATGGAAGTCAGCCTACTCATGTCACTATTAAATTCATAAAAATAGGTTGGCCTAAGCATATCTAGAATTATTCACGTAAAATATTACATATTAACAATTGAGTGGAGGTTTAACAAAAGTGAGCCTATCTTGGTCTTCTAAGGATGAACCCATAGTAGGATCAAAATCCTTGAGATAAATAGAGCTAACACGGATTCCCATATACAGTGAAACAATATTTTATTAATTATTGTGAATATTCAATTTTTTAATATATGGCTATAACATTTTTCGAATAACACACATGTAAATACACATTACAATTTATGTAACAATTAATGTCATGTGTAAAGACATTCCAAGATTCAATTGGATTTAGCTTAAGTGGTTGGGAGGAACGATTGTTATCCTCCCCACCCAAATTCAATTCCTGCAAGTGGCATGTTGAGCTCTTAATGAGTATATCATTTTAATGTCTTCAAACCTTGTTGTTGATTGGCCTTATGCCCTGCAAATTCTAGGGTTTACCCTAGGTGTCGTCCTCGAAATGAGGGGAAGTACTCAAGGGTTTTCCCCTGGATTTGTAACCTGGAAAAAAAATAAAAATGTAAAGACATTGCAAGAAACATCCATTACAAACATGAACAAAAGTTTCAAATTCACATGCAACCAACCACATGTAGGAAGAGACCTCAAATTATACAAGTTATAAATTACTTAAATAAATTTTATATCGAACATTATCATTAGATAATCTTTTGTATACCCCAAGGAGATGTCTAAAGGGAGTCCCAACTCAAGCCACCTATATCGAGTAGTGGAAGGCCCATAAAATTTATAGTTTGTTTCTGACTCAAGACCAAGAGATAAATTGTGTATTGCATGCACAACAATCAATATCAATGCTCACTATAAGAGGGTGTTAGAACTCGGTAGAATCAGAGATATGGGGGGACTCCATGGAACTAGAGCTTGATCATAGTTGGATGTGTATTTTTTTTTAAATCAGTAACATGATGTTGTGTCTAGACTGCATAATATTGGAACAATCCACCATCATTAAAAGCCGCCATAGCATTTTCTCTTTTTTGTGATTAAGTCTCACCAAAAAGAAAAAAAGCATAATAAAATTTGTTTGTTATTATTTCTCTCAATCATTTAGGATTTGGGATAAAAGCAAAAAGTTGTTTTCAATCGACTCTTTTCTTTCTCCTTCTCTTTTTTTTTTTTTTTAAGTATAATTAGAATAACTTAGACACCAAGAAAAAAGAGAGTTAATCAATCAACATTTTTTTTATTCTTAGTCTAATTAGAATAACTTGGACACCAAAAAAAAAGAGGGTTAATAAATCAACATTCTTGTGTTAGTTTAGAATAATTCAAATGAGATTTACCCTCTTTAACAACTAACACATAGATAGTGATGTTCACATAAATAAATATGATTTGATCATCTCTTAGATTGTCACATTCGCCATTTCCTTATTTTTTAGTCTTAGTTTTTTTAGCTTAGCATACCTCGCCACGATTGTCACTATCCTTAAGGTTCTTCCATTGAGTTTAGAGGTCAAATATTAAAACACCGTAGGGTTTTAGGTAAACACGGAAACCTTGCCTAGGTTCATTGGGTTAAGTTTGTTTCATATTCCACTTGTTCCTCTACATTCCTTTACACTAAAACCCTTAAAACTTGAGAATTAGAATAGTAAGTTCACACAAAATACTATTAATGGTTTGCACATGTTCATCGGTATACTATCAGTGACTTCACATCTTCAATGGTCCTTGACTTTGAAATCTTATATATAGTGACATAAAAATCTCATGCAATCATTTTTTATCTCTACAATATTTTCTAACATAAGTTGCCACACAAATATACATATATTTTTATAGCACCACAACAAAGTCTCAAAACAATTGTCAATGCATGATAAGAAGGATGTAAAAATAACTATAAAAGACAAAAAAAAAAAGACCACAAAGAAAAAAAACATCCAAAAACATCCAAACAACTAAGGATAAACTAGAATAATAAAAATGAAACAAATTGTTATTAGACAAATTAAAATAATAAAAATGAAACAAATTGTCATTGCAACGAGACATTGAGCTTTAACATCACTATTTCACTTTCATAATACTAAATAACGATCTCAATAAGTAAGATATTGAATTTGCCCCCAAAAAACAAAAGTGTAATCCATGCAATACAACATCATCAATATTCATATTGAGAAGTTTGAAAGGACCTCTACACATATAATTGTAAACAAGTAGATAAAAACATCAACAAAACCACATAAATTATTTATGTATTGTATGACTTTTATACAAATAGTGTGTTTGAGTATATGGAAAACAAGCACAATGTTAATAAATTAGTTATTAGAGAGAAGTATATAATCAGAAAGATAGAAGATTTTATAGTCATTAAGGCTATTACAAGATGTCACAAGATATGCACACATCCATACATCTCATTAAAGAAGAGGGAAAGGTTGAAGGAATAAGCATATTCACCCCACAACCAAACAACCATTATGTTAGAGACATTATTCTCTTATATTACTTAATTGACATAAAAACAATAATATATTAAAATTTTATGTAAAACAGATTTTAAGATTATAGAAAATAAATGAAACAATAAGAAAATATTTATATGAAATGTTATATTTTATATTTTAATGATGACATCATTAAAATGAAGGAACAATTTTCAACCTTTTTTGAGTTATCATTGGAATCCAATTGGATAATATTTGTCAAAATTATAATTTATAGTTTAATAAAATTATTATTTTCAATGCATAAATTTTAGTGATGCATTAAAATGAAGGAACACAGTTTTCAACCTTTTCTAAGTTGCTATCATTAGAATCCAGTTAAACAATCTTTGTCAAATTGTAATTTTGAGTTTTTTTAAGGGAAAGTCATTATCTCATTGATGGGAGAGAAAGAATCAAGATTTGGAACAAAAGTATTGTTTTTAATACATAAATGAGATTCAGTATACCCTCAAATTCCCTCACTACAACGATATATAAATGGTCCTCAAATTTCGTCACAACAACCAACTAGAGCGAAATATAAATAGTTATACATTAAAGCAACACTAGAAGGAGGGCTTGAACCTCCGACCTTGTGGTCACAACAACTAACTAGAAATATAAATGATCAAATTGTAATTTTGAGTTTTTCTTTTATAGGGAAAGTCATTATTTCATTCATAGGAGAGAAAGAATCAAGATTTGAAACAAAATTATTGTTTTTAATACATAAATGAGATTCAAGGGCTTGAACCTCCGACTTTGTGGTCACAACAAATCATTATTTTTAATACATAAATGAGATTATAAATGGTCCTCAAATTCCGTCACAACAACCAACTACAACTAAATATAAATGTTTTTAATACATAAATAAGATTTAGTACACCCTCAAATTCCCTCACTATAATAATATATAAATGATCCTCAAATTTCGTCACAACAACCAACTACAACTAAATATAAATGTCCTCAAACTCCGTCACAACAACCAACTACAACTAAATATAAATGTTTTTAATACATAAATGAGATTTAGTACACCCTCGAATTCCCTCACTACAACCATATATAAATGGTCCTCAAATTCCGTCACAACAACCAACTACAGCTAAATATAAATGGTGAACCAACTATAGCTACGATATATAAATGGTTAACCAACTATAGCTATGATATATAAATGGTCATCAAATGCCATCACAACAACCAACTACAGCTAAATACAAATGGTCGTCAAATTTCGTCACAACAACCAACTACAGCTAAATATAAATGGTTAACCAACTATAGCTAAATATAAATGGTTATATAAAGCAACGCTAGAAGGAGGGCGATTAACCAACTATAGCTAAATATAAATGGTTATAAAGCAACGCTAGAAGGAGGGCTTGAACCTCCAACCTTGTGGTTAACAACTACACGCTCTAACCAACTGAGCTATTCCAGCTTGACTATAAAATTAAGAAAGATTATCATTACAAATATTTATATCTTCAAATAATTGGCGTTCGCACGGTTTTACTCTACCAGTCGTATGATACTTTTAGTGTTATCTACTGTCACTGTCATTGTGATGTCATCTCTCTGATCCTACTTCTAACGCTAAATCTAAAACCAACCGAACATAATGTGTCCATATATGTTCCAAAGAAAAATGCCAAAATTGAAAACTTACATATTGTTTCGTTGTCGGGATTTGAACCCGGGTCGCCTGGGTGAAAACCAGGTATCCTAACCGAACTAGACGACAACGGAAATGTTATTTCTAAAGGCAGGTGTACATTTATATAGTAATAACTGTAGTGGATGTGTGATGATCTTTACCCCATAGGTACCACAACTGAAACCTAGCTTTAATATGAATTTATTAGATGTGGTTTTTATTTTGCATCATCTCTTTAATTTCTATTTTACTTTTTTCAAATTGGAATCTTCTAGTTACTCAAGGCATTTTTTAAGGATTCAAATATTATACTTATATAAGTACTGTAGGCCAGCCCACTATTATGGTTGAGAAATCATACATATAATTTATTAAGCGAATATTAAATTAAAAATATATAATTTACTATTAAAACTTATAATTTTGGGGTAAATTTATCAGTTTAATCATATTTATGTAAAATAGATGAATTTTTAATAAAATTGACCAATATGTTTTTTCAAAAATTATTTAAAAAATAACCAATTGGAGAAATTTCACCCCAAAAAAATACCCTTGGAGTGGAAAAATTTCATGTTGAAAGTCGATAATGGAACATGGAGTTGGGGATCCAAAATGTGCAAAAGAAAGATTTTGTTATTATGTAAAGCCTCAATATTTAGCCCAGTTCAAAACAAGTGTAGAATTAGCAATTGTCTCTCTCAATGCAAATGGATGTGGTAAAGATGCAGTGCGTTAAAATCATTGTATGTTAGAGGATTTTGAAAACAAGTATTGGTTTTCTTCCGTTGGTAATTGATAATCCAATGTTTTTTTTTTTTTTTAATGCAAAAGAGGGGTTAAGACTACGCTAAATCGTTCATTGTAGGTGAACATTCACCTTGAGACTCATCAACTTCCTTAAAGAAATGTCACATTTTCGAATCATTGCTAAACGGTTGAAACATGGCTTCCAGGGAATGGAACCTCTTGACACTACTCATGACTATCTACCCATATAGGAGCTCTTTTCAATTGACAGTGTCATGACAAAGTGTTGGATGAAAATGGATGCTTTATCTCAAGACAATCAAACTTATTTTGATAATAATAATAACCTTGCAATAATTATCAAACCAAAACCTTAACATTTTCTAAATAAATTTGTTTTTCAATGTTTAAGATAATTTCTATGTTACTATTTAGTAAATTGTTCATAATGAAACATTTATTATATGTTTTTTAAGTTATCTAATATATACAAATTTATACTCATATTATAATCTTATTATAATTTATATTAATATTATAATCTTAAGTCTTACATAATGAAATAATATATTATAATATAT
>JASDQU010306997.1:109620-132817 GCA_032191745.1 Picea mariana | reverse complement strand
TATTAAATAAGTGGTTCACTTTTGTCTAAAGTATATAATAAGACAAAAGGCGGAGGAATCGAATTTATGGAGGGAGGTGAGCTTTTTATTAATAAATTAAAGGTGGATGCCATATAAAGTTTTTTATTGGGAAAATATTAAATATTATTTTTAAGAGTTTAACTTTTGTGGATTTGGTAAAATGTTTTATTAAGTTATAAAAATATTTTTTTTATTTTTTCACCATTAGTTTTGGGTTTAATCTTGAAGTATAAGGTTGTTTTTTCATATAAAGAGAATTAGTTTTATAATCTATGGTTTAGGACAGTTGTTTCTGCTAATGGAGAAAGTGCAGAGTTTCAAGTTTGAGGTGGAAAAATTCAGCAGTAAGAATAGTTTTTCATTATGGAAGCTCAAGATGCAAGATCTCCTTGTGCAACAAGGATTGCAAAAGGCCTTGGCTGGAAAATAAAAGAAACTGGAAAGCATCATAGACAAGGACTGGGAGGATCTGGATGCAAGAGCCCTTAGTGCTATTCGTTTGTGTCTGGCAGATGAAGTGTTGTTTAACATCGCTGAAGAGAAGACAACATCGGGTTTGTGGACCAAACTGGAGAGTCTGTATATGACAAAGAACTTGTCAGACATAATTTTCTTGAAGAAGCAGTTGTACAACTTGTGGATGAAAAAAGGTATGAAAATTGTTGATCACTTGAATGTTTTCAATACTCTAATTTCTCAATTAACTAGTATGGAAGTAAATTTCGAAGATGAGGACAAGGTGGTTACACTACTTTGTTCGTTGCCTAAGTCTTAGGATCATCTGGTCACAACTATGTGGTTTAACACAACATATGCCATTGATTATGACATTGTTGTGGGAGCTTTGTTGTCCAAGGAGATGAGAAAAAAATCCAGTAAAGAAACCTCAACAGCAGAAGTAATGGTGGTCATAGGTCGCTCTAAAGAAAGAGGGAAAAATTAGAGGGGTATATCAAGGTCTAAGTCAAAAGGAAAGAAGAGTAAGCATAAATGTTGGTTCTGTGGCAAATCTGGGCATATCAAGAAGAATTGATGGAAAAGACAGAATGCATCCAAGGAGGACTCCACAAAAGAATCAAATGAAGCTAATGTAGTTGAAACAAGTTCAAGTTCCATTTCAGGTATGGTTGATGAGGTATTGTCTACTTGTGATGTTTCGCACCAACATCGGCATTGGTTGTTAGATTATGGTGCATCCAGCCACATGTGTATTCATAGAAATTGGTTCTCAACTTACCAATCTATTGATGATGGTGTTCTTTTTATGGGAAATGATTTTTCTTGTAAAATTGTTGGAGTTTGTAGCGTCCGGATTAAAATGCATGGTGGTTATGTAAGAACATTAACATATGTAAGACATGTACCCAAACTAAGAAATTGATATCTTTGGGAGTTCTATATTCTATTGGTTACAGTGTACAGCTCAAGGTGGAGTATTGAAGGTGTCCAAAGGCATCTTAGTAGTCATGAAGCAAAGAGGATCGAGAACCTTTATCAGCTTGAGGGAAGGACATAAGTAAATCAAGAAGTTGTAGCATCTGAAGATGCAAGTGATTATGTTCGTTTATGGCATCAACATTTGGGTCATATGAGAGAGAAAGGGCTTAAGGTATTGGTTGATCGTAAGTCACTTCCAAGTTTGAAGTTTCTGAATTTGAATTTCTACAAGTATTGTGTTTTTGGAAAACAATGTAGACATAAGTTTAAAGAAGGAATATAAGCAAAGGTATCCTTGATTACATTCATTCAGATGTTTGGGGACCATCCCCTACAGTTTCTCTTGGAGGATCGTCATATTTTGTGACATTTATAGATGATTACTCTAGGAAGGTTTGGGTCTATTTACTTTTAAAAAAATCATATGTATTTAATACTTTTAAGAAATTCAGAGATTTGTTTGAAAAGAGCACTGACAGGTCAATCAAGTGTTTAAAGACAAATAATGGAGGTGATTTCACATCTGTGGAATTTGAAAACTATTGCAAGGAAGCTGGGATCAAAAGACATAAGACCATTGTTTATACTCCTCAATAGAATGGTGTTGTTGAATGCATGAATAAGAATCTTCTAGAGAAAGAAAGAAGCATGCTCGGTAATGCCAAGATGCAGTAGGAATTGTGGGCAGAAGGAGTTCTTACAACATGTTATCTGATAAACCGGTCACCATCAACTGCAATAAACTGTAATATTCCAGAAGAGGTATGGACAGGTCATTCATGTGATTTTTCAAATCTGAGAATATTTGGTTGTGATGCTTATGCTCTTATTTCTAAAGATCAGTGTTCTAATTTAGATCCTAGATCAAAGAAATATGTCTTTATTAATTATGGTGATGAATTTAAGGGGTACAGACTATGGGATCCTACTGCCCACAAACTCATCATTAGCAAAGATATAGTATTTGATGAATCCTCACTCTTAAAATCAAAACTTGTAGATGTTGAAGTGAGACCAAAACAGGTACCGCAAGTTCAACAAATTCAGTTGGAAGCTCAACCATATTCAGAAAGGGAGGAGCATGAAGAATTTCCAGAAGAAGAATATGAAGATGAAAAAAATATCCAGGAAACTGAGGATATGCCTCAACCATCTCTGAGGAGATATTCACAGGTCAGGAATCCTCCTACAATGTATGACGATTATGTTTCATATGTGGCTTTGGTTTCTATTGATGGAGAACCTATTCGTTTTCAAGAAGTAATTAAGGTATCTAAAATTTCTCAATGGAAGAAATCTATGAAAGAAGAAATGGATTCCTTAGAGAGGAATAAAACATGGAACTTGGTATAACTTCCAAAGGACAGGAAGGTTGTCGGCTACAAGTGGGTCTACAAACTGAAAAAGGGTGTTGATGATAAAGTCGAAAGGTATAAAGCAAGGTTGGTAGAAAAAGGGTATTCTCAAAAGGAAGGTATTGATTTTCATGAGATCTTTTCACCAGTTGTGAATCTTGTTCTAGTTCGTGTTATGTTAGCACTAGTTGTGTTACTTGATCTTGAGTTAGAGCAGCTAGATGTTAAAACATTGTTTCTACATGGATATTTAGATGAGGATATATATATGGAACAACCATAAGGGTTTGTTCAGGATCGCAATAAGCGTTTTTTTTGCAAACTCAAGAAGTCATTGTATGGCCTGAGACAGTCTCCCAGAAAATGGTACAAGAAGTTTGATTCCTTCATGGTGAGCCTAAATTTTACAAGAAGTGAATATGATCATTGTGTTTACTTTAAAATGTTGGAAAATTGCATGTTCATTATTTTGGTGTTATATGTTGACGATATACTTGTGGCAAGAAAAAGCATGGTCGATATCAATAGGTTGAAGGCTCAGTTGGCTAAGGCATTTGATATAAAGGATCTAGGTTCAGCAAAACAAATCTTAGGCATGGAGATACACAGAGAGGGGGAAAATGGTAAGTTGTGGTTATCACAATAGAAGTATGTGGAGAAAATAATTATGATATTCAGTATGAATAATGTGAAACTCGTACAGATCCCTTTGGCTTCCCATTTCAATATTTCTTCAGGTTTATGTCCTAGTAATGACGAAGAAAAGGATTATATGTCTCGTGTACAATATGCTAATGCAGTGGGAAGTTTGATGTATGTGATGGTGAGTACTAGACCAAATATTTCACATGCAGTTAGTGTTATCAGTCGATACATGGAAAATATAGGAAAAGAGCATTGGGAAGCAATGAAATGGGTGCTTCACTATCTTAGAGGCATAAGAAGTTATTCTATCACCTATGATGGTTCTAGAGATTCAATTTTCAGTTATGTAGATTCAAATTTTGCAGGTGACTTAGACAAAAGGGGATCCACTTCAGGATATGTCTTTACTCTTGCAGGAGGACCTGTTAGTTGGATGTCAAAGCTTCAGAACGTAGTCACTTTATCCACTACGGAGGCCGAGTATATGGTTGCATGAAAGGAGGAAATTTGGTTACAGGGTTTATTGGGTGATTTTGGAAGGATGTAAGACAAGGTGAAAGTATTTTGTGATAGTCAAAGTGTTATTCATTTAGCTAGAAATCCATCTTATCATAGTAAGAAGAAGCATATTTTTGTTAAGTACCATTTTGTAAGACAGATTGTGTATGAAGGTGGAGTGGCTCTGAAAAAGGTCCATACAAAAGTTAATTCTACAGACATGTTTACGAAACCAGTTTTGTTAGAGAAGCTACGATGGTGTTTGGCTTCTCTTGGATTGCAGAAAAGGTGATGAATTAACTAAGGGCATGATATATCAGGTAAATTTTTTTCAAGGTGGATATTTTTGGAAACATGCCAACAAATGTCCTCATGCGGTCACATGCACATGCATGCAGCTATGTTAATGCGCATACATGCAATCTATTTATCAATTGTTCATGTAACTATGTGATCTATTCATGATCAATATGTGTAACTGAGTGATAGATGTTATATATACGAGAATACCCATAGAGGTGTTAGTGAAATGTGTGAAGAGTGTGAGAGCAAGTTGTGTAGAGAGAAGAGTGTGTCTAAGGAGAGGATGATTGTATGTCTATGAAGGCTATTGTAATTCTCCCTTGAATAATAATAATACCGACTATCATTGCCCGTGGTTTTTTCCCTCATTGGGTTTCCACATAAATCATTGTGTCAAATTGTGGGATTGGTGTGCTTGGTTTAATGCGTGTTTGATCTTGTTTGTTTATTCTCTGGTTTTATTCTATGTTTTTCTTCCACTACCTAGCATTGATCATGTGCCAATCGAATTTAAAAACCTCTAGATATTTATGAATACTATTATTTATTTTTAATTGAACTTGAAAACCTTCAAATATTTATGAATACTATTATTAAGAGGGATTAATCTTGTCGGTTCCCTAACATGTTATGGGATAGAAATATTAAGGGATTAATACAAAGTTTAAAACACAGCAAAACATGAGCAAGCCAACTCTTGGAAAATTTCTAATTATCTCATAGAGAAAGAAAGTGACATAGTATGAGGAATTAATTCTCTCACCTTACCCTTTAAATATTTATAATTATAGGTATACTTATAAGGTAAGTATTGACAAAAATCCTTTCA
This sequence comes from Picea mariana, assembly GCA_032191745.1. NCBI lineage: Eukaryota > Viridiplantae > Streptophyta > Pinopsida > Pinales > Pinaceae > Picea > Picea mariana. The sequence continues at coordinate 127,729 of JASDQU010306997.1, read as the reverse complement.
TAATTTCAGGTAAACAAAAAACAATTATGGAAAACCTGGGTATGTTACATATGGTATCAGAATTGTAAGTGACAACACTTAGGCATGAGTGCGACACTACAAAATTATTATGTTAAATGAAAAATATAATAAACAAATTATTTTGATTGTTATAGACATACTATGTCAATTTTTTGTGTAACTATGTCAATGCAGAATGGAGAAGAAGGGAGACCTGAGGGTATTAATAATCAAGAACCTCCTAGGAACATAGAACATCACAGCGAAGGTAGTTATGCAACCTAGGTTTTGGAAACAACAAGGAATCTTATCATGGAATTACATATATTCAAAGCTGATAACGAAAAAATAAAGAAAGCACAAGAATATCGACAAGAAATAAATGAGATGGTGTTCGAAGCATAAGAACAAAAAAGAGCCCAAAGAATAATGAAGTGGATAAGGAAGTTAGTAAGAATATCTCAAATGACTTTAGCCATGGAACAGAAAAAGAAAACAACTCTTCTAATGACATAAAATAGAGCATCTACAATACGAAAAAGAAAATAGATGGACCATTTAGATGGAGAGTTCAAGAAAATCAAACCTTAAACATTTGATGGTGATTCTAGAACTGGTGAAGAAGCATAAGCTTGGTTACTTGACATAAAGAAATACTTCCATATTTACAATTAATCTAGTAATATGAAAGTAAGGATGGCTATCTACAATGTGAAAGGTAAAGCTAGTATATGGGGGCAAGACTTAAAACTAGCCAAAGGACTAAAGGAAAAGAAGATGGAATGCACAGATTTTAAGAAGTAATTTAAGAAACAATACTTATCTGAAAGTTATTATGAAAGAAAAACTAAAGAGTTATATGAACTAAAGTTGGGACATATGTCCATGGAGGATCTAATTACTAAGTTTCTAGAATTGTTGAGATGTGTGCCTGATATAAAAGATGAAAAGGTAAAATTTTGAAGGTTTCTAAGTTGCTTGCCTCAATCATACAAGAATAGAATAGATTTTGATAACCCAAATACTTTGAATGAAGTACTGCAAAAAGCATGACTCTGCTATGACTAATACAAACAACGATCTAAAAATCCAAAATCATGGAGAGAAAGGAAGAAAGAGAAACTAAATCAAAGGAAAAAGGGTTTCAAACCTTCACCATTTCGAAACATGTCCAAAGGACATCAAGAACATAACTCCCCCAAAAATGTGACACAAGTACATGGAAGCAAGTTGGTTAACTTAGGATTCAAGAAAGAAAATGATGATCCTAGAGAACCATTGAAATGTTGGGGGTGTGGCGAACCACATTTATTGAGAAACTGTCCCTATATGAATGTTGTAAAAAAAACTATTTAGAACATACAAGAAGCTTCGAAAGTTGGAGATATTGTCAAAATTATTCATAGAATCAACGCAGCTTTGGATGGCAGGAAAGAAAATCATCAATCCATTATTGTGGAGATTGAAGGTAAAATTCATAACAACAAAGTATCTATTTTAATTGACCCAAGAGCTATTTTAAGTTATGTTACCCCAAATTTAGTAGACTCAAACAAGATGAAGACGGGAAAGCATACTAATCCTAGTTAGGACAATTATCAACAGGCACAAAAAGAAAGGTAACAGAATTCATTCATGATTTTGAGTTGAATATAAGTGGTTAGGATACAAAGATAAACTTCAATGTAGTTACCTTTATGATCATATGACATACTTATCGGAATGGACTTGTTAGAAAAGCACAAAGTTGTATTGAACTGTTATGAAAAAAAAAATTGTATACAAAGATGAAAACAGAATATCAAGAACAGTGAAAGGAATTAGTAAACCAAATTTTGTTAGACAAACATCGACAATGCAATTTAAAAAGTGCATTATTAAAGGCTTCAAAATATATGGTATTCAAGTAACAAATATTTTAGAGAGAGAGAGAAAACCAAGTTTAGAAAAATTTGTGGTTCTTCGAGGATTTAAGGATGTATTTGTAGAAGAAATATTGTAATTACCTATAAGGAGAGAAATAGATTTCTCTATTGATCTACTACCTAGATCTGCACTACTGTTAAAGGCACCTTACAGGATGAGTGTCCATGAGTTAACAGAATTAAAAATTCAACTATAGGAACTATTAGATAAAGGGTACATCAGACCAAGTGTCTCGCCATATAAAGAACCAGTATTATTTGTTAAAAGGAAAGATGGAACACTAAGATTATGTATTGACTATTTTCAATTGAATAAAATGATGATTAAAAAAAATGACCTCTACCCGGGATTAATGATTTATTTGATCAGGTTGGAGGAGCGAAAATATTCTCTAAACTAGACTTAAGATCTTGTTACCATCAAATCAGAATAAAAGATAGAAGACGTAAAAAAACTAGCTTTTAGAACACGTTATGGACATCACGAATTTGTAGTCATCCCATTTGGACTTACTAATGCACCAACAACTTTTATGTGTTTAATGAACAATATATTCAGTTAGTATTTGGATAAATTTGTATTGATATTTATCGAGGATATTCTAATCTACTCAAAGTATGAAGAAGAACACGAAAAAAAATTTGAAAATAGCTTTACAGACTCTAAGAGAGCATAAATTATATGCTAAGTTCGATAAGTGTTATTTCTGTCAAAGAAAGATACAATATCTTGGACATGTGATATCAGAAGATGGTATTGCAGTAAACCCTAAAACGATTAAATCAATTATGGAATGGTCTATACCTAAAGACGTAGCAGACATACGATCATTCATGGGGATCATCGGTTATTACCAGAGGTTTATCGAAGGATTTTCCAAGATCGCCTATCCTATTACATCATTGCATAAAAAGGGAACAAAATTTATTTGGTCTCAAAAATGCCAGGACAATTTTGATAAATTAAAAGGTTTACTAACTACAACGCCAATCCTTAAAGTGGTTGACCCTTATAAATATTTTATAGTTTGTGTAGATGCAAATAAAGAAGGATTAGGTGGAATTTTGACACAGGTTGAACACATAATTTGTTACAAATATCGCAAATTAAAAGAACATGAAATAAACTATGTAACTCATCATCTGGAATTAGTAGCGGTAATTCATGCATTAAAAATGTAGTGGCATTGTTTAATGGGAATAAAATTCCTATTATTAACAGATAACACTAGTGTGAAACACATGTTTAGTCAACATGATCTCAATGCCCGACAGGAAAGGTGGTTAGCCTTTCTAAGTGAGTTTGATTTTGAAGTACGACACATCATAGGAAAGGAGAATAAAGTCGCAAATACACTAAGTCGAAAAACTAATGAATTATATGAAGTTATTATCATCAAAATAGAAAGTGATATTGAGGACAGAATTAAATATGCAAGCATAAATGATGTAGAATACATATTCAAAACAATAGAACAATTGTAGAAAAATGAAGGTAATGTGAATAATATAGATTTTAGTATCAACAATAATGGACTATTAAGGTTCAAGAACAGGTTATACATACCAAACTATGTTGATTTGAAGTTGATAATCTTGAATGAGTTGCATAAAAATCCCTATTCTGGAAACCCAGAATATCAAAAAATGATAACAACCCTAAGAAAATGGTTTTATTGGCCTAATATGAAATATTAAACAGTTGAATACTTATCTAAATGATTAGATTGTCAAAAGTTAAAAGATGAACACCAACATCCACTAGGTCTATTACAACCTTTACCTATACCAGAATGGAAATGGGAAATTATTTCAATGGACTTCATTACAGGTTTGCCAAAAATTCAAAGACAAAATGATTCAATCATGGTAGTAATTTATAAATTGAGTAAATATGCTCACTTCATACATGTGAAATTTACCTACAAGGCCATTAATATCGCTGAAATTTTTATGAAAGAAATATTTAGTTTGCATGGAATTCCTAAAATGGTGATTTTAGATAGAGATGTCAAATTTACATCAAATTTTTGGAAATAATTGTTTGCAGATTTGGGTACTAAATTAAATTTTAGCACAAGTTATCATCTGCAAATGGATGGGAAATAAAAACATACAAATCATATTATCAAATATATGTTACAAAGGTACGTAAGAAAAAAACCAACTAAGTGGGAAGAATATCTACATTTAGTCGAATTCACATACAATAATGGTTATCAAGAATCAACAAAAATGAGTCCCTTCAAAGTTTTATATGGAAGAAAATGAACAACTCCAATGATTATTTGGGATAACCTAGTTGAAAAAATCATGGTTGGACCAAAAATGCTCCAAGAAATGGAACAAATGGTCAAAAAGGTACAACCAAATTTAAAGGTTGCACAAGATCGAAAAAAATGTTATGCAGATTGTTGATGTTTTTGGTAGATACAAAATATATTCACCTCTTGGATAACCTTTATTATATATGAAGGTGCCAAGACATCAAAGGAAAACCATTGAAAGAAATAAAGAAGCCTCAAAATAACTATATTGATCCAGAAGTAAAGTCGGCTCCACAAGAATAAGATAAACAAAATTATATTTTCCAAAAAGGTCAAGTTGTGCCTGCTAGAAACGTCACTGGAAAGATGAGTATAAATAATGGGGATTCCCTTCTCATTTATCACACTCTCTCATGGAGACATAGCACAAGTTTGGAGGAGATATACAGTTTCCATTGTAGCTACAGAAGGAAGGAAGTAGGGCACATCTTGGTTAGGTTTTCTTCATAACCCTTGCTAGGGTTTCTCTTTTGTGATGCACATGGTGGAGGCTGGCTACTCTAGCACTCTGGCTAGAGTATGTTGTAGCTACATTGTTGGTTATCTCTTGGTGGTGCACTAGTGGAGGCCATACACCCTAGCACTCTGGCTAGGGTGTGTTGCATCTATGTTATTGGGTTATCTACTTTATGGTTTATTCTAGTTGATGGAGCTTGTTCTTGGTTATGTTGTCTTGGCAAGGATATTCTCTATAAGAAGGTTTGTTGGGTTTTCTTCCCTCTAGTAGAAGGGTTTCTCAGGATGTATATTTCTTATGCTCAGGGTAGGCACGAGTTGGTGCCTATGTTTGGGTGGCAATGGTGTAGCATTGCCTATGGTGAAACGAGAATGCAAAAGAATTTAAAATTGGTATGGTAAATCTAATGTTAAAGTAATCAAAAAAATTTCAACATGGAATCAGAGCAAGTTTCCTTCATAACAGTCTAATCACTGGAAGGAAGATCATGAGACTTACCTTGCCACTGCAGTTTGTTGTTGTAATCTACCGCAATACCTTGTCATGACATAGTTTTATCAAGCTAGTTCAACACCCTTCCATAGGTATTTTCGCTTAATTCCTTCACCAACAGGTGTGACCTACCCTAGTGTATCACCAACTACCTTCAGACTATAATTTGGAGCACCTTGAAGTTTTAGGGTTTGTCGTTGCTTTTCGCTATTGATGGTGCCACTGTCTATCGTTTTTTGTTGTCTCTTTTCACTGCTCCCGAAGGTATGTACTTTTATATGTTTAAAATGTATGAATATCTTGAGGGAGTTTTCAAGAGAAGGGATCTTTTTTCCAAGAAGAAATCATATATCCAGAGGGATCTCGGATCCAGTACATCTAGAGAAATGGCGCACCCTCCAGGTTTGATTGTTTTGATATGTCCCTAGTTGTTATGACATTATTGTGATCTTATGTTGCATCTTGATCTATCGAAGTTAAGATCATTATAATAACCACTTAATAGTAGAGATGCACTTATTTATCTCCCCTCAAGGAGATATTCTTGTTTTGTTGTTTGTTCCAGGCAAGTTATCTTGCGAAATTCCATGGAGGTTTCCATGGAAATGTTGTTGTTCTTGTTTCTTGTTTCGGGAATGTTACCTTGGAGGTAGGACATGAGTGATCTCTATAAGAGGGAGATATAGTGACGGTTGCAGAGGTAAACTTATTAGATGGTCTATAGTTTGAGACATGAACCATTCTGACCAGACATGGAGTTTGTACAGATTGACAGTTCGACAAATTCCTGGTGCATGATTCTATTAGTCTGACTAAGTTATAGAATGTGAGACTTTATCATTTACATTATAGATCCCTTCCCACTCTCGGGAACATGGTTAAGTGATGCAGGAGCATCGTCACCAAAGCCACATGGGATGACAGCACAGCACCTAGCACGCCTTTTGAGTAAAATTTTAAATTTTGAAAGATGGCTTATCTTGGAGAACTTCTAAGTAAATGATGAATCAGAGAAGTTTTAATGGTCGAAGGTTGAAAAATTGTGTCAAACTAGGAGAGATTAGATCATCCTTTAGTTATTTGATTTTGGCGTGGATCTGAACATTCACCTTAAATTGTCTCTCACAGACGTTTATTGTAATAGGACTAAGTAGTTGTAAGCTTTTACTTCGATCATATGGGTAGTTGGAGGGAACCCTACAGGACCTCTTGTATATCTAGAAGGACATGTGTTAGGGTAGTTGAAGGACATGTGGAGAGATATCTAGAAGTTCAGAGGTCTAACACTCCATAAGGAAGTCGACAGGGAGCAGAGAAAATCTGGACCATCAGATCCCAAAGGACACATGACAGAGATCCGTGAACTCCGGGTGAAAGTACTTCGGAAGAAAATGGGTGTGGAGAAGTTGAAACTCCCAAAACCCAAATAGCCGAAGTGAATCGTAGTCATCAGATCTAGAAGGACACTCGGTAGAGATTGTGTACTTCAGGTGTAAGTACTCCAGAAGAAAGCGGGTGCGGAGAATTTGAAACTCCCAAAGCCCGAATAGCCGAAGTGAATCATAGTCATCGATCTGAGGGAGACACACATCGACATATCGTGTACTTTGGGTGGAAGTACCCCAGAATAAAGAAAGTGTGGAGAAGTTGAAACTCCCAAAGCCCGAATAGCCAAGTGAATCGTAGTCGTCGATCTGTGGGAGACACGCATCGACAGATCGTGAACATTGGGTGAAAGCACTCCGAGAGAAATCAAGTGCAAAGAGTTTGAAACTCCTGAAACCTAAATAGCCAAAGTGGTTTGTGGTTTTTGATCTGTGGGAGGCACGCATCAACAGATCGTAAAATCTAGGTGAAAGAGCTCCAGGAGAAAGTGAGTGTGGAGAGGTTGAGACTCCCAAAGGTCAAAGTCCTGAAAAGAACTAGGACAATTGATCGGGAAGGACGCGTAGTGCACGATCCTCAACTCCGAAAGAAAACACTCCGGGGAAAAAGCTGTAGAAACATTTGAAACACCTGAAGCGCAAAGTCCCAAAGTATATCTCGACCATTGGTTACGAAGGGGGACGTGGACCGTTGATTTGGTCCTGAATAAAATTTTTGAAGTCACGAAGCACCAGGAGGTTAAGCCTTGGGTCACATCTCGAGTTCACATGCAAAGCAGGGCCAGCAAAAGGAGCTAGCTCCCGTCGATGTTGAGATTTGAAAAAACACTAAGAAATAAGGGCCCACAGGTACCATACAACCTACGCCTCAGATGATAACAAGGCATGTGTTTCATTTAGTTCGAGACCAGTAAGGTCTCGAGGAGCTAATCTAGCTTGAGAGTAAGATCATTGACCGGGAGGTTGCGTAGCCCTGAGGGAGTGTAAGGGGGGTCTGCACTAAGTGGTATCAGAGATAGAAAGATCTCAAAGTTGTACTCTGTGAGTGAGAAAAGGTCATCACAATTCCGCCAAGGAGACGCGTGGAGCCACCTGTAGCCAATCGCATTGTAGAAAGGGAAATTAGAGAACTATGTGCCAGATTAGAAGTGATGGAAGCAGCGCAAAGGAGAGCACCTGACGGTGGAGAAGTCATTGAGGCAGAAAGTGAAGAGACAAAGGTTGAGGAAGCTGCAGGGGGAGATGCTTCTGAAGAACGCTTACTAAAATTTTTTGTGAAGATGGGGGCTAGAGAGAAAATAGACATCCCAATGTATGAAAGAAATCTAGATGTTGAAGAGTTGTTGGACTGGATAAGTTCCATGGAAAATTATTTCGACTATAAAGATTTCAATGAGGAGAAGAAGGTGAGACATGATGTCACCAGGTTGAAAGGACATGCAGCACTGTGGTGGGATGAACTAAAGGCTGACAGACAAAGCAAAGGTAAGAAAAAGATTAAGGGTTGGGATAGAATGGTAGCCAAGCTGAAGGCTAAGTTCATGCCCAAGGATTATCAGACAAATTTGTTCAAGAAGATGCAGAACCTGAAATAGAAAGGAATGAAAGGAATGACAGTGAAAGAGTACACAGAATAGTTTTACAAGCGAAACATCAAGACTGGACATAGGGAGAGAGATGAAGAGAAACTTTCCAAGTACATAGATGGCTTGAGATATGAGATCCAGGATGAAATCATAATGATGTCAGTGAGGATAGTAGAGGAGGCATATCCATATGAACTGAAGGCAGAGGAGAAGTTGGCTAGAAAACAGAGCCATCGAAGCAGAGGTAGAAGCCAAAATAGAGGTAAAGGAGTTTCCCATGATAAGGCACAGAAGCCCAAGGGTGAGGATGAGAAAACCCACAGTCACTCAGAAAGAGGAGGAAGCTCCAAAGGGAGACAGCCTGGTGGAAGAAATTATTTTTCCAGAGGAAGAGGAAGAAGCAGAGGAGGAGAGATAAGATGTTATATCTATGGAAAACCAGGACACAAGTCTTGGGAATGTCCCGAGAAAAAGAAAGGATGAGGAGACGCTCACATTTCAGAAGCACAGAAAAGGAATGTTGTAGCGGAAGGTGCAGAGGATACAAAATCCCTGATGTTGAGGAAGGTTCTCTTGAAGCTAGAACCAGAAGTTGAAAATCCAGTGTAGAGGAACAGTTTGATCAAGACAGCTTGCAAGACTAAAGAAAGAGTATGCAAGGTGATAATTAATAGTGGGAGCACTGATAACTTAGTATCCATAGAGATGGTGGAGAAATTGGAGTTGGAGACAACTGCACATCAAAATCCATATAAGGTCTCATGGTTGCAAAAAGGATACCATATAATGGTAACTAAACAATGCCTTGTTGAATTTAAAATAGGTGGATATAGAGATGAGATTATGTGTGATGTAATTCTCATGGATGTATGTCATGTTTTTTTGGGAATACCATGGCAGTTTGATAGGAATGTCATTCATTATGGGAGAAGGAACACTTACACTTTGGAAAATAATGGTAGAACACACATGTTGTTGCCAATAGAAGAGAAGAAAGTAAAGGAAGAAGCTAGAACAGGCATACCTCTCATGAGTGGAAAGGAACTCTTGAGTGAGGTCAAGAAGGAAACCCATAATTTTCCTTACAAACACTTCTATGGATGATTTTCCTGAAGATTTTCAGGAGTTGTTGGAGAATTTTGTTGACATGGTAGTGGATGAGTTTCCTAACTCATTTCCACCCATCAAAAGTATCAACCATCATATTGACATAATACTAGGAGCAAGTATGTTGACCAAAGAATCATACATATTGACACCTCAAGAGAATGAGGAAGTAAAGAAACAAGTCCAAGATTTATTAGACAAGGGTTTGGTCAAAGAAAGCTTGAGTCCATGCGCAGTACCAACTTTGTTGAGTCAAAAGAAGGATGGAGGATGGAGAATGTGTACGGACTCAAGAGACATAAACAAGATCACCATCAGGTATAGATTTCCTTTGCCTAGGATGGATGACTTAATGGATTGCTTAAGTGGAGAATTTTTTTTTCAAAGATATATTTGAAAAGTGGATATCACCATATAAGAATGAGAGAAGGTGATGAGTAGAAAACATCCTTTAAGACAAATGAGGGGTTGTATGAATGGCTTGTTATGCCATTTGGCTTAACAAATGCCCCAAGTACTTTTATGAGACTGATGAATGAATTATTGAAGGATTTCATTGGTAAGTTTGTGATTGTATATCTGGATGATATATTGGTCTTCAGTAAAACTAAAGAAGAGCATTTGAGACATCTGACATTAGTGATGAGGAGACTACAGTAGAAGAAGTTGTTGATAAATTTGAAGAAGTCATATTTTATGAAGACAAAACTCATTTACTTGGGTTTTTTGATCTCTTCAAATGAATTGAATATGGATCCCAAGAAGGTCATAGAAATCAAAGAATGGTTATTGCCAAGGAGTATGTTTGAGGTGAGAAGCTTCCATGGATTACCCAGTTTCTATAGGAATTTCATTAGAAAGTTCAGCGGAATTTGTGCACTAATGATGGATACAGTGAAGAAGACACAAGTATTTTAAATGGATAGAAGAAGCTAAGAAAATTTTCAATATATTGAAGGAGAAGATAACAGAACGACCAATTCTGGTCTTGCCAAATTTTGGGAAGACATTTCAAGTAAGGTGTGATGCGAGTGGAGTTGCAATTGGAGCAGTTTTAAGCCAAGATAATAGACCTGTTGCATATTTCAATGAGAAGTTGAATGAGACTAAGGGAAAGTAATCCACATATGATAAAGAATTTTATGCCATAATTCAAGCCTTGAAAAAATGGATGCGCTACTTTGTTCCAAAGGAATTTGTCTTGTATAGTGATAACCAAGCTTTACAATTCATAACTAGACAGGAGAAGTTGAACCAAAGACATGCTAAGTGGATAGAGTTTATGAAAAATTTCACTTTTGTCATTAAACATATTTATGGTTATGCTAACAAAGTTTTTGATGCATTGAGCAGGAGATGTATGATTCTGCAGGAATTTCAGGTCAAGACCTTAGGGTTTGAACACCTTAAAGGGATGTATTGTAATGAACCAGATTTTAAAGAAGCATATGAGGCATGTTCAATTCATGTGCTCAGGGACAGAAGTCAATGGACAAAGTATATGATTCAATAGGGATTGTTGTTTAAAGGTTGAAAATTGTGCATACTGAAGTGCTCAATGAGAGAAAATATGTTGAAGGAAAAACACAGTGGAGGTCTAGGAATACATTTCGGCCATGAAAAGACATTTTCACAGTTGAACAGTTCATATTATTGGCCAGGTATGAGAGCAGAGGTGAAGAAGTTTGTGAAAAAATGTAATATTTTCCAGTATGCAAAAGGAAAGAAATAGAACACGGGATTGTATCAGCCATTGCCTATTCCAGATAAGCATTGGGATGCAATAAGGATGGATTTTTTGTTGGCATTGCCATGGAAAAAAAGAGGAAGTGACTCAATATTTGTGGTATTTGATAGATTTTTTAATATGTTACACGTTATCCCATGCCAGAAGACAAATAATGCAACACACATTGCAAAAAACAAATTCAAGGAAGTTGTGAGAATTCATGGATTACCCAAGAGTATTATCTCAAATAGGGACACTAAATTTGTTGGTCATTTCTGGAAAACGTTATGGAAGAAGCTGGGGACATAAATGTATTTTAGTTCATCATATCACCCTTAAACAGATGGAAAGATGGAGGTGGTAAATCGGAGCTTGGGAAATTTGTTGAGAAGTTTGGTCATCGAACATCATAGCTAGTGGGATCAAATTCTGTCACAAGAAGAGTTTGCATATAATGACTCACCAAACAGAAGTACCGAAAAAATGTCATTCCAGATAGTGTATGGGATGATTCCTTGAGGGGTATCATAATTGATATACATGGAGCAAAACAAATTCAGAAGTGCTGGAGCAGAAGACTTCATTGAAGAAATGCAGAAGCTCCATAATCAGATCAAGGAGAAGTTGCAGAACAACAATGCAGAGTATAAACGTAGAGTCGATCAACACAGAAAACAAATTCAATTTGAAGTTGGAGATCAAGTTTTAGCACACATGAGGAAGGAAAGGTTCCCAAGAGGAACATATAACAAGATGAAGTTGAAGAATATTAGACCATGCAAGATCCTAAGAAAATTTGGTAAGAATTCTTATGAGATAGAGATTATAGAGGATGTGGGAATATCACCCATATTCAACATTTCGGACCTGTATCCTTACAGGGAAGATGACACGGAAATATCATAAGATCAAGAGAATATTCATTGGGAGAAGAAGATGCATGTAGCAGAAAATCCACAGATGGAGAAGATCGTTGATCAGAGGATTGGCAAGAAGACTAGGAGGAAGACCTATTTTGAATATTTGTTCAAGTGGAAGAGAAACACGATAGAAGATGTCAGTTGGGTAAGTGAAGCTAATGTCTAGAAGCATGGAAGGTCAGTGCAGGAGCTCATGGAAAGGAATCCATGAATTTTCTTCCCATATGATTATGATGCAGGAGCATCATCAGCAAAGCCACATGGGATGGCAGCACAACACCTAGCACACCTTTTGATTAAAATTTTAAATTTTGAAATATGATGTATCTCAGAGAACTTTTGATTAAATGATGAATCAGAGACGTTTTAATGGTCGAAGGTTGAACGATCGCATCAAAACAGGAGAGATCAAATCATCCTTTAGTTATTTGATTTTTTTGTGGATCTAAAAATTCGCCTTAAATTGTCTGTCATGGACGTTTATTGTAATAGGACTAAGTAGTTGTAAGCTTTTACTTCAATCAGATAGGTAGTTAGAGGGAACCCTAGAGGACCTCTTTTATAAGTACATGCATTGTATGCCTAAATAAGGATGTTGTAGATTAGTAGGAGATAGGTGTTACTGAATGTAAGTTGTTTTTATCAGAATTGTATCCATTCACATCTGAATGAATATAACAGAGGGATATTGACCCAACACATGGTGTTGCTACTGTTTACAGTTTCCCTATTATTTTCTATTTTCATGAATGAAAGAGTTATGTTATTGAGTATATGAAACAGTGAAGCATTTGAATAAGTTTCAATTGTTTCTCTTTGTTGAGTTCATGCAAGGTGTGCATATAGTCCACAAAGAGTGCGTTGACCAAGTCTATTTCGACTGAGAAGCTCAGAAGAGATAGCGTGAAACTTCCATTTGCAAGGTGTGCATAGTCGCCCACAAGAAGCTAAGTCTTGGGTAAGAATCTATTCCAAGGAGCGCACAAATTCAAAGTTCGACTAAGTGTCAAAGTATCCCTTTAAGGAGTCAAAGGTTTTAAGAAACAAATCTCAAGAGAGATAGTGGGAAGAAATATTCAAAGGGAGTGAAGCTATGAAGGTTTACTGAGTCATCGACCAAGATCAGTCAAGGAGGAATCATAATAGTTCTAGATCGTTGGATCTGGTAAAAGTGCGTGAGATTGAGGTCTCATTGTGCACACAGGAGCGAGGAATTCACCAAAGTCCTAAAGGGGTTAGGGATTTTCCATCATCCAGAGGGACAGGTGGCGTAAAATCTGCAACTCCAGAGAGAAAGAACTCCAAGAGTTTTCTAGATAAGGAGAGAGAGAAATCGTCGAAGAGCCGAAGGCCGAAGTAGATCCTAGTCGATGGTTTCTAGGAGGCATGTGTCAACAAATCTGAGACTCTGGAGAAAAGTCACTCCAGGAGATTTCAGTTATGTATTGTGACAAACTCTTGAAGTCCTAAAGAGCAGAGTAGATCGCAACCGTCCATTGTGAAGGACATGTGGTGAGAGATCTGGAAGTTCGGAGGTCTAATACTCCAGAAGGAAGTCGATAGGGAGAGGATAAAATATGGACCGTCAGATCCAGAAGGACACACGGAAAATATCCTTGAACTCCAGGTGAAAGCACTTTGAAATAAAATGGGTGTGGAAAAGTTGAAACTTCTGAATCCCGAATAGCCGAAGTGAATCGTAGACGTCAGATCTAGAAGGACACGTGGCAGAGATCGTGTACTTCGGGTGGAATTACTCCAGAAGAAAGTGGGTGTGGAGAAGTTGAAACTCCCAAAGCCCGAATAGACGAAGTGAATCGTAGTCATCGATCTGAGGGAGACACACGTCGACAGATCGTGTACTTCGGGTGGAAGTAGTACTCTGAAAGGAAGCGAATGTGGAGAATTTGAAACTCTCAAAGCCCGAATAGATGAAGTGAATCATAGTCATCAATCTGTGGGAGACACACGTTGATAGATCATGAACTCCGAGTGAAAGCAATCTAGGAGAAAGCAAGTTCGGAGAGTTTGAAACTCCCAAAGCCCGAATAGCCAAAGTGGTCTGTGGTTTTCGATCTCTGGGAGGAATGCGTCAACATATCGTGAACTTCGGGTGAAAGCGCTCTGAGAGAAAGAAAGTGTGGAGAGCTTGAGATTCCCAAAGGTCGAAGTCCTTAAGCGAACTAGGATCGTTTATTAGGAATGACGCATGGCGCACGATCCTCAACTCCATGGGAAAAAGTTGTAGGAACGTCTGAAACTCTTGAAGCGCGGAGTCCCGAAACAGATCTCGACCGTTGGTTGTGAAGGGGGATGTGGACCATTGATCTAGTCCTGGTTAAAAGTTTCTAAGTCGCGAAGCACCAGGAGGTTAAGCCTCAAGTCATAGCCTGAGATCACATGCAAAGCAGGGCCAATAGAAGGACCTAGAGCTCATCGGTGTTGAGATTTGAAAACGCGCCAAGAAAGAAAAGCCCACGGGTACCATACGACCTGTGCCTCAGGTGATAACAGGGTCTGTGTTTGATTTAGTTCAGGACCAATAAGGTCTCGAGGAGAGTAAGATCCTTGATCGGGAGGTCACGTAGTCCCGAGGGAGAGTAGGGGGGTCTGCACCACTAAGGGGCTTCCACAACTCTGTGTTGAGCATGATGGAATTTGCAGAGGTTGTTCTCTTAGCATGAATGCCAAGGGTTATTTTCTGAGCAGTGACAACAAATTCAAAGGGATCTTGGACTCTATGCATTTAGAATTGTGTGGGCGTATGATAGTTTCTTTCTTGAGGTTGGATATTTGGGTGTCTTATGTACATTCACATACCCAAGGAGAAAAGGATGAAGCTAGACCCTTTCAGGAAGGAAGGGTACATTTGTTAGGTACAGTGAATCTTCGAAGGCATATTGAATCTACATCCCAAGTCAAACACAGATTGAAGTGAGTAGGGATGTTTCCTTTGAGGAGGAGGTAGCCTTTAGGAGATATAGAGGATATCACATGTATATTGATAGTGAGATGCAAGAGGATATGGTTTGTTATCCCCCTCACCCTTCAGAAGTTCAGAGGGATCCAGTTGAGCCCATGGAGACAGTTGAATTTGTTGATCCATCTGATCTAGTACATCATGTTGATGTTCCTAGAGATATTGTAGTAGGTCGAAAGAGGCCTACCTGGGCCCTTTAGACTCTTCAAGAGGAAGAGATACATGCATCTCCCCGTGGTACTTTAAAAAAGTAAGAGACCTCATAGATTCTTGAGCTATGTTGCATCGATGAGCCACAATATTGATTTTGAACCTTGCTTTTATGAGGAGGCACCCAGTCAGTCGTATGGAGAGACGCCATGATGGAAGAGTGTTATTCCATCATGAAGAATGGTGTGTGGGTTATTATTCCAAGACCTGAAGGGAAATTAGTAGTGAATTCAAAGTGGATCTATAAGATCAGGCATGCAGTAGATGGAATCATTGATAAATACAAGGAAAGGTTTGTGGCTAGAGGTTTCTCCCAGAAAGAGGGAGAAGACTATGATGAGATGTTTGCAATACACTTCAATCAAATCCATTATCTCTCTTGCATCCTCTATGGGTTGGTGTCTTCACCAGATGGATGTGAAGATATATTTTATGAATGGAGTGATTGAAGAAGTGTATATCGAGAAACCTCAAGGTTTTGAGGTTCACTCTAGAGATTTTCATGTTTGCAAATTAAAGAAGCCCTTGTATGGACTCAAGAAAGCTCCAATATCTTGGTATGTGTGGATCGACAGTTATTTGACAAGACTTGGATTCTCCAATATTTATGCAGATCCGAACCTTGACATCAAGGTTGTGAATAATGCACCTATGATTTTTCTACTAATATATGTTGATGACTTGTTTCTGACAAGTGCAGAGCCTCTCATTCTTCAGTGTAAGAGGGAGTTGGCCTATGAATTTTATATGAATGTTGGGCTAGTAATTTGGTTAAGTAATGATGTTGATTAAATCCTTTTTCACCGGTATTATATGTGTATTTAACTATTTTGAAGAATTTTGAAGAATTTTGAAGGATTTTTATATCAAATCATCATAGAATATACCAGGTACGTATAATTGATTTTTTGTGATGGTTTTAAGCTTAATTCAGTTTGATTTGATGATCATAAGAAGATAATGCATGATCTGTGTGTCACAGGGAAAAATCACATGGCATTTTTTCATCTAGTAGCTCGTTCAGTACTCCATCTGGAACTGCATCTGGTACTCCATCCACCACTGTGTCCAGCACTTCATCCAACACCAAAATCGTGGGCGAATTGGCGGTTGTTATATCGGTGTCATGTGTTGGGAAAATCGACGACATGGGTTTTTCTCACACTCGTGGTCTCCAGATACTAAGCTCTTGACATCTTGGATTGAGTTGTTATGATGAGTGTTGAGTGGCTCATTTGCTTTCTAGAAGCCACAGGCAATTAGAATGCATTTAATAGAATTTATTATTTTTAGATGAGGTCGACCCTTCCAGTGGTCGACCTCTCGAATTGTAACTATACAAATACCACATTAGTGATCACACAAATAGGTTAATGGTTGTTAAGACTTGCCAGGAATTGATATAATCATTTTTTGTTGTGTAATTTCCACAAACTTGTGCAAAATTGTGTTTTTAATTTAAATGCCAGAAGCGTGTTGATTCAGCTCGTGATTCACTATTGAGAAGTAACCACGACCTGTTGGGGGGGACACCAGTGATCTAGGTGAATAGTTAGATAGTTAGCTTGTGCAATTGCCATTTCTTTCATTTTCTTGTATATGTGTTTTTATCATTTCACATGCTGTGTATTTGATGTTCATAGCTTAATTGTTTCAATTTCCTTTTTTGCAGGTTGCTTGTGAAGGATAGTGTTAATATGTTGTGTCTTTTTAATTAATTAGTAAATAGCTTGCAAGCTTAGATACTAACCGTGTTGTGTGATTAAATGTTAGTTTGAATTTCTGCATATTTAAGTAGAATGATTAAAACAGAGCATTGAGTAAAAAAGAGTATTGAGTTAATGCAGAATATAGAGTTTCTTTGGCAAAGTTTCGATGGATGAGTAGTTGCTAATTTTGATTTTAATTCTCAGTTTTCTTATCAATTTTCCTGTCATATGTTGAGATAGAAGTAGAATTTGAATTATGTTTTTTTATGAGTATTTCAATTTGCAACTTGAATTGTTAATTGTAGGATTAGTTTACTTTATTTCATGAAATTTTCATTCTAGATCTAGATTGCAATTTTAATTCGAAGTTTGAAGTCTGAATCAAGTTTTTAGTTATAAGTTTATAATTGTGTGAATTTTCTTACATTAGCATAAGAGTGTATTTGAATTCAGTAGAATAGTGTTGATGATTAATGCATAAATTGAGAGATCACATGGATTTTCAGGATAGTTGATATTTCTTCTATGATGGCTAAGATCTCATTGGATTGTTTGATTCATAGCTTTCATTTATCCATAGAAGTTAATATCGAAATTATTCCTCTTGAGCTATCACTAATTTTTCGATGCCATCATGATGTCATAAGAAACAGAAGACATAATCATCATCATTATATTTGAAGTTCTCTTGTTATTATAGATTAAAGAGTAATTGTTGGTTAATCTTTGAATTTCGTTATGATGTTTTTAATTCAATAGGTTAAGATTTCATTTTGTAGATTAGAAGTAATTATGAAGTTTATCTTAAGAATAGAGTTCACTTGCTTAATAGTTTGATTAGTTACCTGTTGAGTAGTTTTGATTAGTTTACTTACTGCATAAGTCTTAATAGGTTAGTTGTTTTCTTGTTTACTTGTTGTTGCTCATTAATTTAAAATAGACTGATTAGACTAGTTTATTGTTGCTATTGTTCATTAAGTTGAATAGATTAGATAGATGGATTGCTTTTTCTCATTATATTGATTAAGTTGACTTTTTCATTTTAGGGTTTTCATTTTCTTCTTTAGGACAATCCATCGATCCATTGTTTAAAAGTTACTTAGGGCAAATAGTTTAAGTTCCTTGATAGGGTTTGCTCATTTATAACATCCCACTCTGGTGCACTGATAAAACTTATTCTTTGAGGACACTTGCTCGCAAGTGATCTGGACTTTTATGATGTTAAAACATTTATCCTTGATTATGATGTGTTATGATAGATGACATGATGGTTTTCTTCTTT
>JASDQU010306996.1:38929-55516 GCA_032191745.1 Picea mariana | reverse complement strand
AATGAATATCAATTGAGATATATTATTTTTGCTTAGAGGAATGTGGGTTTATCTCTCCAATAATATCAATTCCCCGCTTCTCAAAAGGTCTTTCAATTGAAACAAGTTGTCAAGGTATGGATGTTTTTTTCTCTCTTCCAATACTTAATTGGCATATCTTGCATTTTCGAACATAAGCATGGGCATGCCTAAAAAGAGTAGGCCAATAATAACTAGCTCTCAAAATTTTGTGAGCAATGGTTTATCTAGCGAAATGACCTCTAGTTGACCCATCATGGAGATCCTTAAGGACTTTGTCTACATCTTCCTCTTCCAAACATCTTAGCATCACACCATCATAATTTTTTTTAGAAAAGGAATCCATTAACAAGTTGATATTATGCATATTTTAATCATATTCAAGTTGATATTATGCATATTTTAATCGTAGTCATCGTAGTCAAGTTCATTCTCTCGGCCCTCTTCTTCCTTCATTGTAGATTCATGTGATTCAAGTGCCAATTTATAGAGTCTTTGAACACGCATAATAGTGGCAAGTTTAAATTCTAAATCATAATCCTAGATGGAAATCATCCAAATTCCTCTTCTTTCCCCTAACCCTTTTGAACAAAAAGTGATCTAACCATAGGATTAGGAGCAATCACCTCGGTATGATTTTTAAGAATGTAGGGTATGAAGTGTTTGACAACTCTAAAAACAACATATGCTTGTTTATCAATGGTTGGATAATTTAATTTTGTTCCTTGTGTTGAAATTTACACTTGACACTAAGAGGGGGGTGAATCAGTGTCACAAAACTTTGGACAATTTTCCACTTTTCATAAATTAATTGAATAACATATATTTATTTCAATTTCTCAACCAATATATAAAAGAATAAATATTTTATTTATTTATTTAACTTGAATGAATACATAAGATCAATCTTCATCTTCAAACAATTATGAGAGACCCAGCTCTATGTTACAAGACCCAGCTTGTAGTTCTCAAATCCAACTGAGAAATGAGGAATTCAACCCTCATAACAAGTCCCAACTTGTTGATATCATATCCAACTGAGATGTGAGGAATCCAATCCTCATACAAGACCCAGCTTGTAAACAGGCACCAACCTGATAGAATGAACCNCATTATATATAAATATATATACTTCAACAAATTCAACTACACCTTTTGTTCACCTTACTTCTTTGTTTATATAATCTTCCAATTGGTGTGAACTTGAATGTTTGTGTCTTTTGACAATGAATCATTGCACCCTTTCATTCATTTTAATAATAATAACTTCTCTTATTCTTATTCTTATTATTAGTTTGTTAAAGACTTCAAATCCTTTGTAAATTGTTTCAGCATTTTAACCCATCACTAATTATTGCAAACAAGCGCTTCCTTCAAACCATTATTTTCAAATGACTGTGGGCTCATTACTCTTCATTTGTTCTTCCTTCATTATTATTCATATAATATCGTGACAGGGATTTTCAAATTAGTTAGAGCGTTGTACATAAATGGATCACTGATATGGATCGATTTTGTTTTTAACTCAATTCCATGTCTCTGCAAATATTGCAGAAATCAAATTATGTAGAGGCACTTCCTTCAAACCATTTCATGTGACCATGTGCACAGAACCACGGGATTATTAATTTAAGCGATGTTCCCATCGCTTCACGGCTTATGTGTTCGTAACCCGTTACCGAGGGCTGGAACCTAGTCCTCTGGACTTCGGCCTTTGGGCATTTTCTCTTTCATCTAGTCTTTTGAAGTTTTGACCTTTCACAAGGATTGATCCAATGTTTAGCATGAATCCTGGAACCAAATAAATTGTCTAGCTTCAATCCTTACTTATCATTCCATCACTTAATCCAATGGTTGTGACTTAATCAAAGGTTGAGATGGACAACCACTATTTACTTCAAGACTTCGAGACTTCCAGCCTCTGCAATCTTTCAATTCTAGAGTACATTTTGCCGAAGTAGATCGGACGGTCAATATTTGATCTTTCATAGATAATCTTGCCCATAGGTTTCAAACAAATCGACGACCATGACTTGATCTGTAGTTGAGTGGACGGTTCACGTTCACTTCGGGAATTCGGCGCTTCGGGTCTCCGGTCGTTGCAGTAATTCAACTCTTCCGGAGCAAATTCCATCGAAGTTCTTATTAGCACTTTCTGCTTGATAACCTCCACAAGTCCAAGAGCTAGGACCATGGGCTTAACCATTCCAAGCATTTGATCTAACAATCATCATTCATCCTGGAGGATATTATATCAACGGTTATCATTGACTTCAACCTTCGGCACTTCGGGTAGTTGTTGGCTTCCCCCAAATGACAAACTCCCGAAGTGACATAACTTGTTGATGTCACTGTTGACTTGGCACTGGCCGAGTGACTGCCACGTGTCACTTATATTTGTGACTTACATAACCTAAAGTGACAACTAGACCTTGACACTTGTCACCATCTGATTGTGCCACGTGTCCTTGATGACGTGGTCTTGTTGACATGGATCTTCTGATGTGGCACATGTCCTCCTCTTGGTCGTAGGTTCATATGAATCCTTGATCCAACGACTGTGATCTGCTCTTAGATCAACGGTCCATATTTATTTAGGACTTCGGGTCTTTGGATTATTCGTTCCCAATTATCAATTTTCCTGAAGTGAGATTCTCTAAATAAACCTCGAGCAACTTGACTTCATCTAACAATCCATCTTTGACGTGAAAATCTTAACACAATCCAACAGTTGTCGGTATTTCGACTATTAGGGATATCATGAATCCTTGATCCAACGACTGTGAATAGTTCTAGATCAATGGTCTAGATTCATTTTTCCCTTCGAGACTTTGGGTTATTCGTTCCCAATTATCAATTCTCTCGAAGTGAAATTCCCCGAATAAACCTCGAGCAAGTTGACTTCATCTAATGATCCATCTTTGATGCGAAAATATTAACACGATCCAATGGTTGTCATGATTTCGGCTATTAGGGATCTCATTAATCCTTGATCCAACGACTGTGATTAGTTCTATATCAATGGTCTAGATTCATTTCGGCCTTCGGGACTTTGGGTTATTCGTTCCCAATTATCAATTCTCTCAGAGTGAGATTCCTTGATTAAACCTCAAGTAACTTGGCTTCATCTGATGATCCTGGTTTGTCCTGAAATCTACATCAGTGGACAGGATTCCCCCTCGATTCTTTTGTAGTTTTACTGCGGGGATTTCAATCTTGATCGTGTTTCTACAATGTGATTTCCCTTCTGAGATTTTTGGTAGATCCCTATGCATGTTGTTCATAACAACTCATCATCCCTTAAATGCACTTTCCCTTCTGAGATTTCTGGTTTTGTACTTGGATTCTAACTTATCAAGATCATTGATCTGTTGGGAATTTGATCCCAATGTTGTTTATGCATTGCGTTGATCTTGTGAAATCTAATATGTTGCATCTCCTAAGATTTAGGTAGATTCCTCTACATGTTGTTCATAACAATTCATCATCACATTATAATCGGTTGTTGACATCAATGACAATATGTCCAACACCTTGTAGATTTGTGCATAAAATAAATTGGACATTCATTTCCTTCCAAATCCATTTACATGAGGATTGTTTCCAAAGAATGGTCAGATACAAATGTACAAGTGAAAAAATCGCAGTTGAAATTAGTGCTATGTAAAGTTAGAGAATTATCAATTGTAGTCTTAATCTTTTCAAAAGATTCCATTTCAATCTTTGTCCATTTGGATTTATCATCCTTTTTAATCATTTTTTGTAACAATTTAACAGTTTCAACAAAATAAGGTATAAATCTTCTCACAAAATCAACCTTTCTAAAAAAGGATTGCATTGCTTTCTTAGTATGAGGAAAAGGGAGTTGAGTAATGACTTTAATACAATTAGGGTCAACTATGATACCTTATTTAGATATAATATGTCCCAACAAACTTTCCTTTTGTAATTGTGAAGATATTTTTCTTTGGGTTCAATGAGATGCTATATTTATAACACCTTTCAAAATTTTGAGTGAGGTGTTATATGTGACCTGATTTGTTCTTGTAATATACAATTACATCGTCGAGATATACAACTGCATTGTGATTTATTGGACCAAAAAAAGTAATATCCATTTCTCTTTGAAAAGTAGCACATGCATTGATTAGACCATAAGGCATTATTTTATAAGTAAAAGTTCCCCATTTAGTCCTAAAGGTAATTTTAAGTCCATCAACTTCAGCTAGAACTACGTGGTTATATCCTAAGAAACTATCAAGTAGTGAAAACTTTTCAAATCTTGAGACAAGCTACAAAATCTGCTCCATGGGTGGCACTAAATAATTGTCTTTTTCAAAGGCTTTGTTTAAATTTCAAGAATCAACACACAAATGAATTTAACACATTTTTTTCCTCACTCGGACTAAGTTTTAAACCCACATAGAGTGGCGAACTTGAAAATTTATTTTAGCGTCAAGCAGTTTTTTCAACTCCTTCTGCACTTGAGGTTCTAAGGAAGGATGGATTTTCTATAACTTTCGTTGAAAAGGTTTAATATTCTTCTTCATTGGGATTGTATGTCGGATTATCCATGTGGCATAAGTCTTTAAAACATCATATGTCCATGCAAACATGTCTTGATATTTATAGAAAAGTTGTATGTAAGCATGTTTTTCCTCTTCAATATAGCATGACCCAAGATTTAGATTTTTGGGGTTATCAATAGTTCCAAGGTTAAATATCTCATGACCCAAAGTTGAACTATGGGTTTTAATATTGGATGATTTCTTGAATTTGTATTGCAGGTCAAATAGATATTCAAGAGTGACCACACCTTTTGGGATTGTGTTAGCCTTTATATTACCCATTCCATCCTGACAACTTTCTAAGGCTTTCGCATGTTCTTCATCATCAATTGTAACTTCCTTGAAAGTATCTTTGTTGGTAAGAAACTCTAAGATTTGCTAATCACCTTCAAAAACTCTCAAATTATTAATATTGTTGGGGAGTGAAAGCCTATTAAGCAACTTGATAGAAAATGTGGTTGCCTCAAAATCTTCTAATGGAGCTAATCTATAGGTTGAAATAGCCAATGAGTCTACTATTGTATTGTCAATTTGAGAAATGGCAGAGATGTTGAAGGCTTCAAAATTATCAAGAAATTTTTAAACCCCTTGTTGGTATTTTTTTAGGTGAGGAGAATTGCAATGGGTTATATTTTTTATTTACCTCACAATTATTTTAGAATCATTGAAAACTTCTATATTCTTGATTTTTACATCTATAGATTTCTTAAGACCTTGTACAAGTGCTTCATATTCTATAGTGTTGTTTGTCCATTCAAATTCTTATCTACAAGATATAAAACCAAATTTTCCTTGGGGATCAATTATCAAACAACTAACTCTTGCTCCTTCTTGAGACTTGGAACCACTGAAGAAAAGAGTCCAAATGTTTTCATTTATTTCCAAGTTAGTTCTATCTACACTATTTATATCAATTATGTTAATGAGTCTCTTGAAATATATTTCTTGTAGTATTTGATATTATTGGTCATGAGGGATAAGTGAGGATTCCATGATAAGATTTCCAAAATATGAATCAAGAGCATAAGTCCCTAAAATTAGAAACTTAGAAGAAGATGGTTCATTAGCTACTTCTAAGTCAGTCACAATATGTTTTATATATCTCTCATGATCAATTTTATTTTATTTGTCTATCCATTCCAAGGAAGCCAGAGATGTGACTAATCATATGCAAAACAACATTGAAGCTTTTGAGACCAATCTCTACTAAGAAGTAAACCATAAGCTTTTGGAATATCGACCACGATGATACCAATGATTTGATGAAATTTTGGATTTAAACCTATACATATCAAAACATCCTTAAGTTCTCCTATGAATTTAACCTCTAATTTATCTAACTAAATAATGTGGGTAGAGCACTTTGTTGGGGTAGCATTCAATTTTCTACACATTGAATAAGACATTACGTTAGATGAATCTCCTGAATCCACCAAGAAGTTATGTACATTTTTATTAAAGATATTGAATGTTAATAAAAGGGTGGAATCTAATACTTTGAATTTTTACCTGAGAGAGCAATATTTACCATTACATTCTCCAAATTATTGGTTACTATTTTTGTGGCATTTTTTGTAATGGTTGATGATCATGTTCCGGCCTTTTCTTTCAAAGCATTTAACAACAACTTCCTTTGTTAGAAAATCTTGCATATATAAAGGACCGAAATGTTTTCTTTGATCTTATTGAGATACTCAACTATATTATATTCCATCACGATGGAATCTTAGTTTCTAGTAGAGGGTTTGTTAGCATTTTGATTATTTGAAGAATTCTTAGTGACAGAAGATACAATCTAACTTTTCTTGTCGTTTGAACTCTAAGGATTAGAAGGTAATTTTTGTGGGATAGGTCTCTTACTCTTGAGACTATAATAACTCTAAACATGTAACTCCTCTGATGTTTCGTCTTCTTTGGCGAGGTTTAAACCAAGAAACATATAGTGGAGAACCATCGTTATCTCATTAGGTTTTCATTTGACTTCTTCTTCTACTTCCCCGTCTACATTTTCACTTGACACCTTTGTTTGAATGCAGTCATATAGAAAATGATTGGATACCAAGTTCATGGCATTGATCCATGGGGGAATGTTTTCTCCAAATGGTTTGCTTGATGATAATTGTAGAAATTTTCCATGTCTACTCCTTCCAAGTCATTATTCAAGTTTGCAAGTGGGGGTTCAAGAGGTTTTGGTGGCATGTCAAGTCTCTGAAATAAAGGTCTATAAGGATGTTTCCTTCTCTAAAGTTCCTTTTCATATCTATGATTTCATTGGTTAGACATTGTTGAGTCTCAGTTTTGACAAGTTTTCAATGATCGTTTAGCATATTATTATTTAATTTCCCCTCGCACATTTATCATTCACATTGCCATATATCACCCATATTATCCACTTCCACTCTTTACAAGCTTCATGAGACATGTGATCATTAATTTCATTATTTTCCCATGTTTTGATGGTTACCTAGATTATATTTTGTGGTTTCCTAACTACTTTTTTTTTCCACGGGGAAATTGCTCATTTATATTCAAACTGTATATAAATTTTTTACAGGTTGGCATATTAAAATGCACTCATACGGTGTCCTGTGTCCACAATGGGTAGCACGAATCCTGTGACCCTATCACTCGAATAGTCACAAAAACGGTAACGGTGTCTCTGTCACTCATACAGTCAGTAAACGGGCAGAAAACATCCATGATCTAATTCTGACTAATAGATACATCAGTAGGACTGCTGTGTGCATCACTCGGCCTGTCAAAAGCGTGAGATCTGCCATTCTAAAGCGAATCCATGTTCTCTGAGTAGCCTGAGTGGACTGTAACATTCCTTTGACTCCTTTTGGCAGTGGATATTCGGGGACCGACTGAGCTGTATCCAAAACTGAGACCCAATTACCAGTGGTTTTCCTGTGGTCTGGTGCCAACCTCGTCAAAGTTTTAGTTGGATGGGGGGGCCCTCATTTCCATCCTCCCATCGGGCAAAGGTTATTTGACCAGGAGGTCGGGTTAGTGCCAATTTTGAAAGCTGGTACGCAAGGATATTTTCTTCCCTGTAGATATGAGTGACAGTAAGGCTCTTATGAGTCCTTTTGCTTCAGTAGTTCGCTCTTTCCAACCCTCCAGTGCTGTAGATCAGAGTTCAGCCTTGTCATTTATCCAGTCGATAATGACTTTGGAGTCTCCGAGAAGTAGTAGGTCATCAATGTTCAGTCTTCGTGCCAGGAGGAGGGAAGCCCAAGCCCCCAGTAGTTCAGCTTTTGTGTTGGTTCCTTAGCCTCCTTTTAGCATCCATCTGTAGGAGGTGTGGGAGCTGATAATAAAGTGGTCCTGCCCCGCACAGTTTTCCGTCTAATTAAGCAGCTCCATCAAACCATGCGATAGGTTTGTCAGTGGGTATGGTTGTAGTTGGTCTGCGGATTTTTTGGACTGTAGTGGGGAGGGAAACACGGTCGACGGATGAGAGAATGAGGTGTGTCACAAGGTTTGTCGAGGGAGGTTTTTCATCAAAAATGGCGGCATTCCTTGTCAACCAAACATTCCAATAGATGGTGGCTGGCAGCGAGGGGAAAAGTTGTTTTCTTTGGCACCAGGAGCTAAAGAAGGAGGTTGTCAAGGGTCCAAGCCACTGTATAGTTAATTTTAGTGCCATTGTGACTTGGTGCCAGACTTGCTGAGTGAATATAAATCTCAGGAAAAGGTGGTACGAAGTTTCGGTGTTCTCCTTGCAAAGAATGCATCGATTTGGGCATGACCAAACCTTGCTTTGGAGGATATCCCAAACAAGTAATTTATTCTCCGTCAAAAGCCATGTAAATAATTTGAGCTTCAGCGGACAATTCCACTTCCACATCCGGTTGCGCCAGGTCTGATCACTAGTGGGCCAGATTTCCTCTGTCAAAGATTTGTAAATATTTCGGACTGATATGATTCCAGATTTGTCGCCACCCGTCCAAATGAGTTTTTCTGGTCTCTCCTGAAGGCATATGCCCACCTCGTTTAGGTGTTGTCTGTATCTGGTCCACTCCACCGAGAGTTCTCTGTCTAGTGACAGCATAGAGCTAGTTTGCCAGGATTCGCCAAGTGAACTGCTGCTGTGGGGGGATTTTAAGTGGAAAAGATAATGATGGCCTAAAATATGTAAGCGTTCCAGCAATTTTGGGGAGAGTTGGGATTTTAATCCCATGCCAAGGATGTCGTCTTTACCAAGTTCAATAGCTGAGCCATTTCCAGGCAGCCAAGCGATCCAATGAAGAAGAATAGGAAGCGATCTTTGAAGGTGCTTCCAAGTCTGTGAGCCTCTCAGTGGGATGAAGGTGGCTGATCTAAGCCAGGAATGGATAGGCAGATGTGCAAGATATTTGTCTTTTATAATGTTGTGCCAAATTCCTGGCATCATCAGAATACGCCAAAGAGTGTTTGCCGAGAGGGCAAGGTAGGAAATTTGCAAGTTTCGCAGGCCCCATCCACCTAGAGCTTTTGGTTTAGAGAGTGTTTCCCACCTACATAAATGGATGCCTCTGCTTTTCTTGTTGTTTTTCCAGAGAAAGGCAAAGATCAGTTTGCGGAGCTTTGTTAGCACAGATTGTGGGATGTATGCCAGCGCCATCCAATACACCGGGAGGCTTTCCAAGACTGCCTTTATCAATATGTATCTGCCACCAATGGACAAACATATATTGCACCAGTGTTGAATTCTGCGTTCAAATTTATCATATAACCAACACCAATCCTTTGCTTTATAGCTTGTTGGCTTGATAAAGTATCCGAGGTAGGTGAAGCCCATCTCCAGGTCTCGAGAGTCAATGCCGAAAAGTGTTTTCAGTTCTAACAGAGAAGCTGCCCTCACGCCTGTGGTCAAGAATAAAGACTTCTGGAAATTTATATTTAGGCCTGTAATAGAGCAGAAAGTCATTAGCACATTATAAATATCTTTACATTCAGACATGGAGTCCGATGTCATTATAATCACGTCATCTATGAAAAGTAAATGTGTGATTTGTGTCAGTCTTGATGCTCTGATTCCCGTTAGTTTGCCATCTGATTTACTTTTTTTTAACAAGATGTTGAGGCATTCTAAGACCAGAATGAAAAGCAGGGGTGAGAGGGGACATCCCTGTCGTAGTCCTCTTTCCCTGTGGATAGCCTTTGTTGCCTCGTCGTTGATTAGGACTGCCAGGGAGGTAGTAGTTATGCAGCCCATCATCCAGTTTGTGGTTGTTGCCCCAAATCCACATTGGAGAAGGATGAGATGTAGGAAATTCCAGTTAACGCAGTCGAAAGCTTGTTTTAAGTCTAGTTTCAGGAGGATGGCAGGTATCTTTTTTGTTTTTATGTTGTGTATGCATTCCTGTGCTGTGCCTATAGCATCCAGGATTTGTCTCCCCTTGAGAAAGCCAAGCTGCTCTTCTGCCAGTGCCCGGGAGAGAAGTGGGCGAATCCTGTTTGTAATGATCTTGGTGATGATCTTGTAGCTGAGGTTACACAGCGAGATTGGTCGGGAGTCCGAGAAAAAGCGAGGATGATTCTTTTTTGGAATCAGAACAATGAAGGTGTTGTTCAGTTGTTTGTTAACCATTCCTCTGATCCTCGATTCCTCAATGGCTTCCAGCAGGTCTTGTGCCATTATTTCGAAATAATGAAGGTATAGTTCCACCGTCCATCCATCGGGTCCGGGGCTTTTTTCTTTTTTAAAGCCTTTTAATACTTGTAGAATTTCCTCTTTTGTGTAGGGGGTTTCTAGTTCTCTCACTCCCTCTTCTGTGACCATCCGTTGGAAGAGTTGAGCTATCTCTGCCTGGTCTTGTATGGAGATGTTCTGGTCTCCTTTGAAAAAACTCTTGTAGTAATTATGTGCCTCTTTTTTTATGTCTTCTATGCTGTGAGCAGTGCTGCCATTCTCAGCCTCAATATCCCAAATAAGTTTTTTATTTCTACGGTGGCTTGCAAATTGGTGGAAGAATCTGGTGTTGTTGTCTCCACTTCTGAGCCAGAGTGCACGACTTTTTAATCTCCATCTTTTTTCATCTGCCTGGAATATGTGCAATCTGGAAGCCTCAAGAGTGCGTAAATTTTCATCAATGTTACTCAACCGGTTTGATCAAGTCTTGAGCCTGTGTAAACAAGAGAGTTGTAGTTCGAGCCTGTTCAGGGTGGCTGTTTAATGAGCTTTTTTCCTTTTCAGCTAGTTTATGGTGTTAGAATTTAGACTATTTAGTTTACTGACTAGAGTGCCCTGTGCATCCCCTAGTAGAGAGAGTGATGGATCTGTCCAGACTATTTTGACAATCCGATCGAATTCGTCCTCCAGCAGCCATGCCGAATTGAATTTGAACGGGTAGCTTGCCCCCAGTTTACCATTTCCAAGCTGAAAGCAGATGGGAGTGTGGTCGGACAGGTAGGTCAAGTCGACCCAGGCCCGTGCTATGTGTGATGAAATGAGCAGGTCTTCGGAAATCAAGAATCTAAATATTCTAAAATAAGGTTTCCTAACTACTTGCAAAAGTCTAAATATTCCTATCGCATTTTTCATAAATCTGGTAGCTGTCATCTTCACAAATCTGGTAGCACTTCGATGTTCTGAATGGTTGTGCCTCCTATGGGAAAATTCGGGTATCTGGGTTTTGTTAGGAATTGCGTATTCATGCTTCTATGTTGCTTGAATGGACCCAACGGACATCAACCAAAACATAGAGATCTGGTCAAAGCCACAATCAACATACCTTGTACAGTCAAGAATCGATCTGATTTTGTAGATCAAATGCTCAAGTTAGATGCTCCACATCTTCCACAATGATCATGTAGCCAAACCGACCCCATTCCTTTGTCATTGAGCCAGTAGGACGCAGCCACTTGTGTCTTAACCAAGTAAAATCTAACAGTGTGATGGTTGTGCGTTCCAATCAGCTCCAGCATGCTAATCCAGATTTGGGGAATAACAACATGGATCTCATATCATATGATTTTACTATTATTCTTCTAATTGAATGTTTTTAGCAATGGATTGTTTATCATATGGCTATAATTAATGTCAATACAATTCATTGTTGTCTTATGAGATCCACTTCCATGACCAAGACAAGCAATGGGAAGCACCAGCTCATAATATCTCAGCGCCAAGTGTGTGAACTCAAGTAGCGTCATCCCAACTTGATCCAATCCAATTCCATCTCACAGGGATCAATTTCATGGATTTCATTCATGAAATTGTCAAACAAAATCGATATGGTTGTATTCATTATGTTGTCATGATGATCCTATGTTTTCATAATTAGCAAATAATTATTAAAAGGATACATCAATCCAAACAATGGGGGATTGCACCTATCATTTCAAATGATTCCCCTTGTAATGAATCAACTATATATGTATGCATGGGAAATATATGAAGCACGAGAGGTGGCATGGAAGAGAGTTAGATGGTAGAAGTGCATTGTTGGTGGCAGAGTATTATTAATTCCTCTATGTACCTTTTGAACAGTTTAATGATAATATAACAGTTTTGTTGCTACTTATTGTGTGCTCAATTGTTGTAGACTAACTACAACACATCCCAAGCTAGGAGGGCCCCCTGCTTGGGTATGTTTTGTACATTAGTATGCATCTTAGTTCATGTTAGATTTAGTTTCACTATTCTTTATATGTACATGTTGTGTGGTTTTGATATTAAAGAAGTGGGAGTAAATAATGGGAAATGCTAAAATGATTGAATAGATTGCATAAAGAATAGTTACAAAAACATTTCCATTGAGAAGTGAAATATTGTAGCTAGTAGGTTAACTAAATGCAGTCCAATATTTGAACAAATTTCTGAATTAATTACTCTCTCTTTGGTTTCAGTTTGGATTGCACAATGGTGTGACTCCTACCTACAGGAAAATTCTCACTTATAATTGTTATCAAGTGAATTGAACATATAGAGTGTGATTGATAGTTGTAATTCTTGTTGATTCTAGTTTGAGTGATCAATGCATTCTTGTGGATGGCTTACTTGGTTTGTGTTTCATTTAATTTCATTTCAAGTTTTGAGTGGTTCCTTATGCTTTTACATATCATGCTTTTAAACTCTACTTGAGTGTGTGATCGGCCACGAGTAGTGTGTTACCATAAATCTTAATGGGTTATGACTACAGGAATTCCAACAAAACGTAAGTTACAGGACCTTGATTAATCTTTGATATTTCTGGATTTAATTTTGCAAGCTTTATTTACTTTGAGTTTGATGCTTGATAAGCTACAGGAGTCACTTGAATCATTGAGAGAATTATATGGTTGCAAGAATATTTTTGAATGAAGTAAAATATTGTAATTGAATCTAGCCTCGATGTGTATTCTTGACTCTTGGAAATGATTTATTAAGCTAATTGCCTTTGAATTCAGTAGAATTAGTTTAGTATAGTTTAGCTGCCTAGTCCTACATATATTTTTTCGACATCTCACAAGTTTACGAACACCCTGGTTGATGATTTAATGATCAACCATATAAGAAATTAAATTGCCCGACATTTTTGGCATCGTTGTCGGGGAGATGCTAATGGAATTGATAATTTGGTTCTTAGATCTTTATTTTTCCCTTTTTGTTTTTGCATATGATTTTGGTTGTGTTAACATTCTAGATGCAGTGAGGTAGTGACAGTAAGATGAGACTTAAGAACCTGTGCATTCACTATAGTGAGTACGCTATCTCACTGAATCTAAAGTATGTTGGTACAATGTGTTTTCTTTTAGTTTGATTCATGAAAAGGAAAAAGATAACTCGCGTCAACAGATAACTTGGTGATAGCAGGGTCTTAGTATCATGAGGTGTTCGAGTACATGATGAGTTTTACTTCGACATTTTCTTAATGTGGTGTGTTTGTTTTTGTAGATTTCATTTTTTTTTTAACATTAAGGTATAGAAGTTTTTGTTTTTGGTGTTTTAATAACCCCCCCCCATACACTAATCCATGCGCAAGATAGGGATTATCAACGAGCAAGAAGAACTTCAAAATGATTAAGAATTTTCTACTCCAAGAACTTTCTCAAATATTAGTAGCAATTGGAGAACGATCTACACCTCAGGAAGGGATAGAAGAGAAAAAGTTCCATGAGAAACATATTCAACAAGCAAATTTAGAATCTTTATTTGATTACCCTCACAAATTTGCAGAGGAGACCAAAGAACCATGGACAACATTCAATGGAGGGAAAACACTGGGGTCTGAGATTGAAGAATCTATTGCAAGTTTGTGTCTAGATCCTTTGTGCAAGAGACAAATCTTTGAAGATATACAGGGTATGACAAAGGAATACATGCAATCCAATACTAATGAACAATTTTCCTCGCTAATGGCAATGGGAATACATCAATGACAAGTTTCCTCGCTAATGGAAGTGGGTATACATTAATGTCTCATAATTGTCATATTTTGCAGGTGACTCGACTTCAATACCTCTATTCATACATGTCGGAATGCACTAAGGTAACTTGGCACTCATTGTCATCAATGGTGAGTTTTCTCTCATTGGTTAATGACATACATCAATGGTCGGTAATCCAATGAATTTTTCTCATGTTCGACTTCAGCACATTCATTCGCATGAAAAAATATGTACCATGGGTTTGGAATGCTTCAAGACTTTATGGTTTCGTCTTATGTACAACAGTTTCATCCTTTTTATTTATTTTGCACTTAAAAAGGGCATATTTACTGTTGGAATCAGTAGGGTAGCAGTTTCAAAGAGAGAAATTTTGTGTAAGGTTGTAGCAGTGATTTTTTTCAACCTCGCATATGACTTCCTTGTTATAGAGTTGAAGACAACCACCCATGTTTGTTCATCAACACAACAGTTCATTTTTCCTACAGCATTTACATTCTTCCAACAGTTCATTGAAGATTTAATCCTCTCCATAGTTCAGCATTAGCAGCCTTATTTCAGCTATCCATAGAGGACATTCATTCTTCTTGTGGCAGGTTATTATTTACATATAATGGCTTCACAGTTTTCAAATTTCTGGTAGCGTTCTAATGAAACTAGAATAATTGTTTGCTACTAAAATTCTCATATTTACAATCCGACCTCTTTCAGTTAATATTTAGTCATTCTCTTTCCATACCATGTAGCCAAAGTTTATTATTCATTTCCCATACCATCATGCATCAAAAAAAGGATAATTGGGTAAGCAATCTCTATTTCTATGTAGTTATCTAACTTGGGAATTCATGAACGTTGAACTCTTGAAGTTATTTCCCTTCACACCTTACTTTTATATTCCTTTCATGTTCCATTTAACCTATTTTGTCTATTCTTTCCACCCATCATTTCATTACCCCTTTTCCCTTTGGCATTGTTAAACTTTGGAGGAACTCAAGGGTAAGACAGACCTTTCTCATTCAAGTCTTGTATTGTATGTCGGATTCCAAAGCAAAAGCATCATTCCAATTTTCCCTGTCTTATATACATTACAAGGAACAAGAGAAACACCCATTACTACAATTCAACCTGGTCAGAGTGCATATCCTTAAGTCATGTTCACCCTTGCCTTACTAAAATAAAAGGAAAAAAAGAAAATAATAAAATATGCATGTAAAGAAAAAAGGAAGAGTTCTGAAAAAGAAGGCAAGAAGCAATCATATCATCCATGGGACTAAAGATTACATGTCACAATTCAGACAGTATTCATCCTTTCCTATCTTTGTTTCATGAGGACATGCAAAGACTTGAGTGTGGGGGGGGTGGTGTAGAGCCTCGGTTTTGACAAGTTTTCAATGGCCATTTAGCCTATTATTATTTAATTTCTCCTCTATCCATCACGCATTTATCATTCACATCACCATATATCACCCATATTATCCACTTTCACTCTTTACAAGTTTCATGAGACATTTGATCATTAATTTCATTGTTTCCCATGTTTTTATGGTTGTCTAGATTAGATTTTGTGGTTTACTAACTACTTGCAAAATTCTAGTTGTTCTTATGGAATTTTTTAGAAATTCGGTAGCGGTCATCTTAAAAAATCCAATAGTGCTTCGATGTTCTAAATGGTTGTGCCTCCTATGGGAAAATTTGGTCATCTGGGTTTTGTCGAGAAAGATGTCGTCGAGATTCCCTATTGCTAAAAAAACCCAACAACCATTAATGAAATCGCAGAGATCTGGTCAAATCCACAGTCAACATACCTTGTACAGCCAAGAATCGGTCTAATTTTGTGGATTGAATGCTCAAGTTAGACGCTCTACATCTTCCACAATGATCCTGCAGCCAAACCAACCCCCTTCCTTTGTCATTGAGTCAGCAGGACGCAACCACTTGTGCCTTAACCAAGTAAAATATAACAATGTGATGGTTGTGTGTTCCAATCAGCTCCAGCATGATAATATAGATTTGGGGAATAACCACATTGATCTCATATCATAGAATTTTACTAGTATTATTCCAATTAAATGATTTTAGCAAGGGATCATTTATCATGTGGTTGTAATTAGTGTCAAGACAATTCATTGTTATCTTGTGAGATCTGTTTCCATGACCAAGACAAGCAATGGGAAGTGTCAGCTCATAATATCTTGAAGCCAAGTGTGTGCACTCAAGTACCGTTGTCTCTATTGATCCAATCCAATTCCACCTCCCAGGGACCAATTTCATTCATGAAATTATCAAACAAAATCGATATGGTTGTATTCATTATGTTGTCATGATAATCTCTTGTTTTCATAATTAGAAAATAATTATTGAAAAGATACATATATCCAAACAATCGGGGATTGTGCCTATCATATGAAACAATTCCCCTTGTAATGAATCGGTTATATATGCATGCATGGGCAATATACGAAGAATGAGAGGGGAGGATGGAAAAGAGTTAGATAGTAGAAGTGCATCGTTGGTGGTAGATTGTTGTTAATTCCTCTCTATACCTTTTGAACATTTTAATGATAATATAATAGTTATGTTGTTTCTTATTGTGTGTTCACTTGTTGTAGACTAACTACAGCACATCCCAAGCTAGGAGGGCCCC
>JASDQU010306996.1:14486-34026 GCA_032191745.1 Picea mariana | reverse complement strand
AGTTTTGATTTTGATTCTAATTCTAATTCTAATTTTGAGTGACTTTTAGAACCTTTAGTTGCTAGGGGAGATGAGAAAAGGTTTGGGGTTAGGGGAGTTAGGTTTAAAGTTTGAGAGATTTATTGAAGTTCTAATCCTACCAAATCTTCTATAGTATGGACTAGTGTTCTATCTCGGGTATGGGTAACTCTCCATGTGGTACTTCTTCATCGAGGAAGTAGTGGAGCAACTAGTAAGAACTACTATGTCTAGTGTGTGTCTAAGTTATTTGTCTGAAAGCATTCACTTCCTCATCTATATTGCTAAATATATTTCACTTTCAGAATCAAGAGTACCTTCAATGTTCTCCAAATCATGCAAACTAGGTTGTTCTTGAGATATCTTAGTATTTAGAGATTCACTTTCAATGTGTGA
Organism: Picea mariana; assembly: GCA_032191745.1. Taxonomy (NCBI): domain Eukaryota; kingdom Viridiplantae; phylum Streptophyta; class Pinopsida; order Pinales; family Pinaceae; genus Picea; species Picea mariana. The sequence continues at coordinate 33,612 of JASDQU010306996.1, read as the reverse complement.
GTTACTAGTATATGACCTTTTTTGGGAATCGAATCAGCCTTACAATGTCCACCCTCCTTCTACTACCAATTTTGTTGATAGTGCAAAATACTCGAGTATCAATATCAGGTGTATAACCTAGAAAAGATGATCCATTAGAGTTTTTTCGGTTTGGTGTAGAAAAACCCTTAAGATTTATGGTCCGGCAACCTTTTGATGAGATTTAAGTTTTTTATATTTATTTTTATTGTTTTCAAGGAGACTTAAAGAAATAAGGAAAATTCAACCATCTAACAATGCTAAAAACAAATACAAGGCTATGAGAGATAACTCATAGAACAATTTACTATTACTTTATCCTTAAGAAAATATGAGAATTATGTGTGCATCAATTTGCAATATAGAATAACAAATATCACAATAAAAGAAAAAATATTTACTTAAAACACAGAACTTATTTCCAATCCAAATAATTAAGATTTGATGAAGAATGAAATAGAATAATTATCAAAAATTCTCCAAAACAATTTGAAATAAATAAAATTAAATTTCTTATCGAACATAGATGTTATTCGGGAGAATATTTTTTATGTAAAAAGTCTCAGATTCGGGATCTTTTGTTGCACGTATCTCCAATGATAAATTGATTTGCCAAAGACTAGATTCTCAATATTAACTAGAAAGTCAAAAAGAGACTTTACAAAATAGTTACATCAAAAAGCCTTTCCAAAAAATCCCTTCTCAGGTCTTAAGTTCCTCTATAAATACAAATTTGAAAATTAGTTATAATAATTGACGTATAACTTAACCCTTAGGTGAGTTAGTGAGTTGGTCTTTAGTTAACTCTTTGCCATATTTTTCCATTGTTAAAATAAAGTTTTGCATAAATCAAAATGAGGAAAAATATGTTGTCTACATGGGGCCCTCAAAGTTGGTAAATGCATAGATAACTTTTTGATATATTTTTCCATTTCATGAAATGCACGTTGAATTTGTGTTGTCCTTTTAGCTTCAATGGTGAAATACTTTTGAGATGACCTTTTCCCACATGTGATATCCCTTGAATATATGCTTTGTGTTGCTTAAGTGGTCCTATTGCAAAACTTGACCAGCTGGGTGGAAATTTTCAAGTGGACCCAAGGAAGGAAGTTTGCACTGATTAGTTATGTCTTCAATAAAATCCCAAATTTTAGTACAAGAGAACCATTCATCTTTTTTATTTTTCTTTGCAAGTAGCTCATGTCTTTCTCAATCCCATATAACTCTTTTTTACTCGGAATTTTGATGTTTTGATATTCTTATTTATTATGCTTCTAAATCTTTTTAATAAATTCTAGTTGATCTTAAGTTTTCCCTATGTTTTCTTCCACGTAATATTTTATTTATATAAAATAGAGAGTTGTGAACTTAATTCCTGTATTTAAAAGGCCATTGCATAAAAATATCTTTATGTTTTCTTCCACGTAATATTTTATTTATATAAAATAGAGAGTTGTGAACTTAATTCCTGTATTTAAAAGGCCATTGCATAAAAATATCTTTTAATCCGAGCATTAGATTCATTCTCCTCTAAAACATGTTATATAAACATTCTTTTAATCCGAGCATTAAATTCATTCTCTTCTAAAACATGTTATATAAACATTGTTTTTAGTCCTGTCTGGATTTATAATATTTCAATTGATTTTCTAAACATGTAATTTTCTTCTCAAGCTTATACACATATATAGCTTCTAATTATTCTTTGTTCAAAGTGTCATGGGTAATAGCAAGTCCAACTAATAATAGTTCTGTTAATTTTTCCCTTTTAGTATCTAACACTTGCTCCTCTCTCTTCTTTTTAAAACCAAAACAGAACATAACTTTTTGTATTAAGTAAAAGAGGGCTTGTGTCAAAGCTAGAAACTTTGTGCATTCTTCTATACCATAAGATTGACGCATGACTATACATTGATTAGAGCATATAACCAAAAAAATTTAGTATCCTAACAAAACAAAAGTTTGAGGTTGCCTTACAGGTGGCCATCCTTACACAGATACCTAGAAAACAATAAACTCGGTAATACATGTTACTTGTGATAATCAAAAGTAAACACTTTCTTAATATTTTTGTCCCTCTTCGATAGGGGGACATTAGGGCCTTCAAATTATATAGGCTCACTAAGTGGATGGATTGATTCTTCTTCTTTATGGGTTTCATAAGTCGAATTTTCGGACCATTGATTATTGGAATCCATTGAGAGATTTACCACCTCCAGAGTTATAATTAAATTATGAATTATATTAATTTATAGCTTCAAGGAATCGATTCTTTGCTTTTGGAGCAAGAGAATGCTCATAATATTGGAATTATGTGAAGACATATCCTAATCCAACTCTAAAATATTTGAGGTTATCACCAACAATGAACTATTATTAGTTTGAAAGATATTCTCATGTGTACTAAAATATCTTCTAAATTATTTAATGATCTCATTATCCATTACTAAGTAGAAAAGATACTCAGAGATGACCCCAAATCAAAGAAAAATACCCAATTGATAGCAAGGGCAAAGAAACTCAGAAATCCAAATTAGAGAACCAAAAGGTAGGCTTGGAAAACTATATTCACCCATTGCTACTATATTCACTAAATTCTCAAAGGTAAGCCTCAATCCATTTGTGAGAAGACAAATATAAAAAGGGATTAGATTCCTTTTAGAGAATTCAAAGTGAAAAATCCAAATATTTTGTGATTTTCTTACTAGGATAAGAGGTTTGAAGTGGCAAGTTGTTCCGACCATTTAAAATATGTTGATTTCCTGAGCCATAAATCGGACATACCAGCAATTATCTACTCTCCATAACTTCCAATCATTTTCCTTCATGGTAAGAACCATCATCTCTATGTAATCGACCTCCAGAAAACACCCAAATGCTTTCACTCCAATAAACATCACGGATCAACAGCACCAAAACCTCAAGTTCTAAATGTGAAGTCGAACTACCACCTAGATGTTGGATCATGTTGTCATTGATGTCATAGGATTGATGTCAAGGGATTGATTGATGCCAAAGGATTGATTGATTGATGTCAAAGGAACAATGTCTTGTCATAGAATATTGATGTAATATGTATTGTCCTTAATGAGAATGGATTGATGTCAAGTAGAATCATAATCATATGATGTCATGCATATATGAATATGGATCAATGAGTTGTCATTGATACATGATGCATAGATGAATATGGATCAATGAGTTTTCATTGATACATGATGCATAGATGAATATGAATCGATGTGGTTTCATTGATATATAATGCATAGTTGGATTGATGTAAGATGACTCATTATTGTCTTGATAAGGAGTACAAATGGATGAATTCCAAAGTGGTCCCCTTATGGTGAAATCCCTCACGGGAAGACGCTTTGCAATTGAGTTATCCTAAGAAGTATGGTTAGAGAACCCATACTTAATTATGGAATAATGAGATGAAGATCAGTGAATTTGTCAGTGAAACTATCCTAGATGGATAGTTCTTGTCATTCCATTTCCGGTGGTATGTGGAATGTCACATAACTCCTCACGCTTTGAGAGTTATGGCCTTACAAAGTTGGAGGACCCTCATATGTTGGCTTGAAGCCCCAAAAGGTCAAAGAAGTCAAAGTGCTTGCAAAGAAAGAGGATTATTTAAATAATAAAGTTAAGTGACAAAGTCAAGGAGGATTATTTAAATAATGTAGTAAATGGAGAACTTTCTAATTATGGAAAGTAGTTATGAGAAGGTTAACCCTAAAATGAGGAAAATGAGTTAAGCGGTCAAGTGGATATTGATACATGGACAAGTGGAAAATTTGGCAAAGTTGGACATAGGTGACTATGTTGACAAAGTGGCTATGTGGACAAAGTAGCCTAGAAGATGCTTCTAAAGAAGCTACTTGGCAATTATAAATAAGAGGCAAGGGTCTCTTGTGAAATCATCTCTTGAGCATAGCTTGAAGATATATTCTAAGAGAGAGATTGACTGGAGGATCTCATGGACGCATCAAAGTTTCTGTAAGTCTGAGATCTTGATGGCGAAAGTTTCAGAAGTTCAAAAACCCTAGTTTTTGAAGGAGTACGCGAGCAACAGTGGGCCAAAGAGCATACATACGCGGGCTACAGTGAGCCAGAGCGCATACACACATGGGTTGAAGGAAGACAGAGCACGTACAATTGATGAAGTCATGAAGATTTGAGTGTGAGTTGGTGCCAAGTTCTTGTCGGCTGAAGCAAGTTTTAGATCTGCATTCTATGGGCTCAGATCTGCCATAGAAACTCTAGTATGGTTACATAGTTGTCTTGATGGATACTCTTGCATATTGTATGGTGAATGCTTGAAGCATTCTTGGTATGGTTGTTGTGATTTGGTTTGTGTTGGTTGATGGAGTGAGAAGCACTCTTATGTTTCAGTACTGATATGGTTTCCATAGTATAATGGTTACTTATGTTTAAGTAGCATTCATATTGTATGGTTGAGGAGCATGAGTATAAGTTGTTGTAGAGCATGGATATGTTGTGATTCGTTCTACTTCAGATCAGACAGTGAATGACAGAAGTGGATGTGACTGAGGGCTGCAGAGGATCTGAGTTTTCATGAAGAGAAAACCCTAAATACTCAGAAGGCATACGCAGGTTGTAGTATAGACAGGTCGTGTACATACGTGAGTTGTACTACTGGTAGGGCGCGTACATACGCGTGTTGCACTACTGACAGGTCATGTACCCGTTGACAGAATGGTATTTGTTGAGGATTGATTCCTCTTCTCAGTTGGTGTTGAGTTGTGTAAGTTGATTCTTGCATTGTAGAGTTTTTGCTCTTATGGATTTGTAACTCTATTCAGTTGTTTTTGATAACCCAAGGATTGTAGTTCGTAATAAAAAGAAAATTGTACATACATATTGTGTTCTTTGTGTTCCTTGTGGTGATGACTTATTGATGATATATGTTGTTGATGTATGTTCACAGTTAACTAGTTATAAATGACAACAATAAGTAATGAGTAAATGGTGATTGCTAACCAAGGAATTTTGTGAAAGGGAAAAGTTTAAAAAGAGCACCACACTCATTCACTCCCCCTCTAAGTGTGGTCAGTGTGTCCAACAATTGGTATAAGAGAAGGCCTTCACTATAAGCCTTAACAAGCATGGAGGAGATCCATGGACACACAAATGAATGATGAAGTTCCAATCCTTGATGAGGAAAATAATTCTACATGGAGAATAGAAATGAAAGTGCACTTGAAGGAAATAGGAGTGGGTATTTGGAAGGAAGCTATCGGTGGATCAGTTACTTTGAAGAACAAGTCAAAGTTTGCATCTCAAAGGGAAGAGAATAAGAATGATGCATTGGCTCTCAAGACCATTCTTAGTGGACTCTCAAGTTCTATCAAACAAAGCATGGGACAATGCACTTCCACCAAGGATCTATGGCTAAAGCTAGAGAAGACATACCAAAGCAAGAAGGAAGACACTAAAGACAACTCCATCAAGAACAATGAAGATAAAGATTCTCCAAAATATTCTATTTGCAATGATTCTAAATGTGATGATGTTGGCAAAAAGGAAGACCATGAAGACAATTCCATCAAGATCAATGAATATAAAGAATCTCCAAAAACCCCCGATTGCAATATTTCAAAATGTGATGATGTTGAATATTTCTCTACAAGTGAAGAAGAAAATCTAGAGATTGTGTGTGTAGATTCAAATGATAGTTATCCCATGGAAGCAATAGAAGAAGAATTATCCAAGCTTTAAAGGAATTTTGAATGGAGTCTATTTGAATACAACTATGACCATTGTTACATAGAATATAGCTATCTTTCTGATAACACTAAAAAGTTTCTTAGAAATAATCAAAGGCATGTCTTGAAGTTAAAGGAAATTCTCAAGGAACAAGAAGAAAATAAAAAGACCCAATTAGAAGAAAAAAAAGAAGAGATCAAAATACTAAAGAATGAAATTGAAGAGAATAAGAAGCTAGATGATGAGATTAGAAAAAGTCTTGAAGCTAATATCCATCTCAAGACCCAAATTGAAGAAGCCAAAAGAATAGAGGAACTATTAAAGAATCAAGTAAATGAAAAGGAAGAGTCATGTCATAAGTTGGAAGATTAATTTGTTGATCTCAGAAAGAAAGTAGAGAATTCAAACAAATTCTTGAATAGCTCAACAATATTGAATGAGATCTTGGATAGTCAAAGATCACCAAATGATAAATCAGGTCTTGGATACAAGAAAGAAGCTACACATGTTGAAGCAAGCACCTCAAAGAAGCATGAGGTAAGTCCCTCACTCTCAAAGGATGGAAATAATATTGCAATTCAACCATCTACACAAGGCAAGGAAAGTTTCAAAAGAACAAAGAAAGGAAGACATCAACAAGCCATCTTTACACCGCAAAGAAGAGAGACACCTTCAATATGGACACCAAAGCAAAGGTATGAAAATGTTTTTCATGGTCATTGTTAGTCATGTAATGAATATGGTCACAAAGCTTTGGAATGCAGATTGTATGCAAGGAGAAATAATGAAAGATTTCATAACACCTTACGATGTTGGAGATGTAATCAAGTAGGACACATTGTTGCTCATTGTCACATCATGAGATGCTATAGTTGTAGTGGATTTGGTCACAAATCCCAGGATTGTTGGAACACAAGAAGAAATTCCATGATGAGGACTTCGTATAGCATGACTAGAAGAAGGCCTGAAGTTAGGAAGGAAGACATTTTTGAAAAGATGGAAGCTCAGAGCTCAAGTTCTTAGAAGCAGGGACACCTTCAGAAGTGGGTAAAGAAGACTGAACAATCATAGCAAAATGGCAGCCTTAAGGGAAGCTCAAGTTTGTCATATTCAAAAGAATACGTGGGTTACAATGGTAACATCTGCATACATATGCGAGCTAACCTATGAATAGGTTGCCTACATACGCGATCTATCTGTGCAGCAGGCCATGTATCTGTGGTAAAAGAGCCTTGGGAAAAGGATATGCACATGATTTGTAGCATGGTATAATGGTATAACTCTGTGTTGCAGGGTCTAACATGGTTTGTTGTAGGGTATGACATTGTTTGTTGCAGGTTTTCATGATTACATTTTGACATACATAATTGATGTATGTATGGTGGTGACATATAGTTGAGCATTGAAAGATTATCTTGGATGCATTGTACTAACACTAGAGTGTGGATTGAGACATTTTTTTGTTGAAGAACAATGATTGTTGTGACAGTGAAGTTATGGCACTTTGGTTATGAGATATATCATGATGATGCTAGTTAGAGATGTCATTGATCTATTGAGGCACACTTCTAGTACATATTGGATGCTTAGTATTTGTTGTAGTGAATGGAGGTTGAGGCTGATCTGTTGGGGTACATGGTTGTTACATATTTGAATTTCATTGATATATCTTATGATGTATTATTGGAAGCATATTTGTTGGATATCTTGGTGCATGCATTTGGCATATGGATGGACTACATATTGGGACATGTAGTTGATGAGTTGATGAGGTGGTCATGTTGTACATCATTGATGAGTCATATCTTGATATCTAGTTGATGCATGTTTGGTACACATTTGGTACATTGTTTGAGGCACCTACTAGCAGTATGATTGGCACATGGTCTATGGTTGATATGGCATTCATATATGAGGACACATCTTGATTGTAGTTCATATTGTTGTGGTATTGGTGCATGGTTGATGCACTTGCTTGGTACAGGTGGTGATACATGTTTAGTGCATGTTGATACACTCATAGATGGTATATGTATGTGGATGACAGTACTTAGCTAAATTACACCATTGGTATTACTTGTTTAGCATATACTTTGGCACATGATATATTGGATGATATAGTTGAGACACTTGATTGATTGGTTTGATGGTTGCGGCACTTGATTCATGGTAGAATCATATGACACTTGTTTGTGGCACATGGTTGGCATGTTGGTAGAGTCATATGGTTGATGCACTACATTGATGATATCTTATGGCATATGATATGGTATTGATGTACATGGTTGATGTACATGGGTAGTGTGCATGGTTGGCACAAGATGTACTTGGTTGATGTTTTGTTCATGATTCTCTATTCATTGTTGACATGTATTTTGCTTCATGATGTATGGTATGGCACAAGTTTGATGCATGGACAGGTCCAAGGAATGTCATAGAGAGAGCAGTTGATCTATGTTCCAATTGAGCAGTAGCATTTGCAGCAGAAGCATATTGCAGTGGTAGCATATTGTTCATATTGCAAAGAAGATGGGGGAAGACATACCCATAGGGGGAGTCATTCTTCTTCCCATGATTCCAGGAGGAGAGATTTATAAGATGCAGAGGAAAGAGGCATGGTTCCAGAGGGAGCATTGGTCACAGGGGTGCAGGCATGGTTCCGAGGGAAGCATGAGCTATATATCTTCATCATTACATCAGAGTGATATCCCTTGTTCAAAAGGGGATATATTATTGAGAGGRAGATCAAAGGCATTCAAGCAGGGGGAGTAGCTCCAAGGAGAGAACTACCCTTTGCTATTGATGTCAAAGGGGGAGAGACAGTCACATTGATGTGATTGAGATGACTATTGATTTAGAGAAATGCCTTATCTACATGTTGCCATAAATGATTGGTGTTGACATCAATKTTGTTATTTCCATCAGTGCCAAAGGGGGATATTATTGGATCATGTTGTCATTGATGTCATAGGATTGATGTCAAGGGATTGATTGATGCCAAAGGATTGATTGATTGATGTCAAAGGAACATTGTCTTGTCATAGCATATTGATGTAATATGTATTGTCCTTAATGAGAATGGATTGATTTCAAGTAGAATCATAATCATACGATGCCATGCATAGATGAATATGTATCAATGAGTTGTCAATGATACATGATGCATAGATGAAGATGGATCAATGAGTTTTCATTGATACATGATGCATAGATGAAGATGGATCGATGTGGTTTCATTGATATATAATGCATAGTTGGATTGATGTAAAGATGACTCATTATTGTCTTGATAAGGAGTACAAATGGATGAACTCCAAAGTGGCCCCCTTATGGTGAAAGCCCTCACGGGAAGACACCTTGCGATTGAGTTATCCTAAGAAGTATGGTTAGAGAACCCATTCTTAATTATGGAATAATTAGATGAAGATCAGTGAATTTTTCAGTGAAACTATCCTAGATGGATAGTTCTTGTCATGCCATTTCCAGTGGTATGTGGAATGTCACATAACTCCTCACGGTTTGAGAGTTATGGCCTTACGAAGTTGGAGGACCCTCATATGTTGGCTTGAAGCCCCAAAAGGTCAAAAAAGTCAAAGTTCTTGAAAAGAAAGAGGATTATTTAAATAATAAGCTGAAGTGACAAAGCCAAGGAGGATTATTTAAATAATATAGTAAATGTAGACTTTCTAATTATGGAAAGTAGTTATGAGAAGGTTAACCCTAAAATGAGGGAAATGGGTTAAGTGGTCAAGTGGCTATTAATACATGGAAAAGTGGAAACTTTGGAAAAGTTGGACATAGGTGACTATGTGGACAAAGTGGCTATGTGGAAAAAGTGGCCTAGTATATGCTTCTAAAGAAGCTACTTGGAAAGTATAAATAAGAGGCAATGGTCTCTTGTGAAATCATCTCTTGAGCATAGCTTGAAGATCTATTCTGAGAGAGAGATTGACTGGAGGATCTCATGGACGCATCAAAGTTTATGTAAGTCTGAGATCTTGACAGTGAAAGTTTCAGAAGTTCAAAAACCCTAGTTTCTGAAGGAGTATGCAAGCAGCAATGGGTCAGAGAGCGTACATACATGGGCTGCAGTGATCTAGATCACATACACACACTGGCTGAAGGAAGACAGAGCGCGTACAGTTGATGAAGTCGTGAATATTTGAGTGTGAGTTGGTTCCAAGTTCTTGTCGGCTGAAGCAAGTTTCAAATCTGTATTCTATGGGATCAGATCTGTCATATAAACTCTGGTATGGTTACATAGTTGTCTTGATGGATACTCTTGCATATTGTATGGTGAATGCTTGAAGCATTCTTGGTATGGTTGTTGTGTTTGATTTGTGTTGGTTGATGGAGTGAGAAGCACTCTTATGTTTCAATACTAATATGGTTGCCATAGTATATTGGTTACTGATGTTTAAGTAGCATTCATATTGTATGGTTGAGGAGCATGAGTATAAGTTGTTGGAGAGCATGGATATGTTGTGATTGGTTCTGGTTCAGATCAGACAATGAATGACAGAAGTGGATGTGATTGAGGGTTGCATAGGATCTGAGTTTTCATGAAGAGAAAACCCTAAATGCTCAAAAGGCATATGCAAGTTGTAGTATAGATAGGTCGCGTACATACGTGAGTTGTACTACTGGTAGGGCGCGTACATACGCGTGTTTCACTACTAACAGGTCGTGTACCTATTGACAGATTGGTATCTGTTGAGGATTGCTTCCTCTTSTCAGTTGGTGTTGAGTTGTGTAAGTTGAGTCTTGCATTGTAGAGTTGTTGCTCTTGTGGAGTTGTAACTCTATTCAATTGTTGTTGATAACCCAAGKATTGCAGTCTGTAATAAAAAGAAAATTGTACATACATATTGTGTTCTTTGTGTTCCTTGTGGTGATGACTTATTGATGATATATGTTGTTGATATTTGTTGTTGATGTATGTTCACATTGAACTGGTTATAAATGACAGCAATAAGTAATGAGTAAATGGTGATTGCTAACCAAGGAGTTTTGTGAAAGGGAAAAGTTTTAAAAGAGCACCACACTCATTCACCCCCCCTCTAAGTGTGGTCGTGTGTCCAACCACTAGAACAACTCCACTAGATCAGATTAAACCTAGAACATAATCAACCTCAGAGGTTTTCAAGGTAGAGGTTGTTGAGCATACAAACAAGTTCCATAGAGAGCCTCTATCTTCCATGATAAGTAACTAGACCACACAATTCAAGAGCATTGATTAGGAACAAATGAAGACTGGCGAGTTAAATGACATTGGGGAACGGAACTCCACTTCATGCTCAACCCAAGATTTTTCTAACCCATCACCTTCATGCAATATATTAAGAAGGAATTCTAATAATCCACCAAACCAACTAATTAAGGGATTGGGTAGTACCTCAAATTCCCATTACAATATGACATTCCCAGTATCAAATCCACAGAAAAATTGGCTCAGTAGTCTGTCTCGATGTTAAGATCTCACTTGATATGTAGAAGGTGATCTGATCAATCAAGGTGATTTCAAGATTGATTCTTGAGATCAAGTTTCTAAATTTGTTCCCATCGGACTATCATTCTTTGATGACCAGCATAGAATCCTTGAATATCACTAGTGAGTGAATATTATCTCACATTGCAAGGGTTATCCCACACAACAAAGAGTAAGCCTCAACCAAATTATTAGAAATCATTCCTAAACCCTAAGAAAATTGCTTCAACTTATTTTTCCTAGGATCATAGACAATCCCACCTAGTCCTACTACCCCTAGATTGGTTTTTGAGGCTCCATCAAAAAATAGGGAAAGAGTGTAATTACAACCACCATTCTTGAAATTTCAGGATACCTTTCTATATTTTCCAAGAGGGAGAAGACCCTATACATAAAGAAATATTAGTGGATCTACTAGAACTTATAATGAATTGTTGAATCTATATTTCTTTGCTACTATCGAGAGCCTAATCTATTCCAATGTTTATGAGTTGTAAATGTTCAGCTAGAAGTGATTTTGATCTCACTATTTTTTGCTCCGATGTAGTCTATTCATTATTGAATTTTTTTGTTTCTATCGAGCCAAACTTTCCAACATAGATATTTTTGGAGAGCTAACCATACTCTCTTAAAATTAGTCTTGTTACGAAAGACCCCTGAATATTGTTTACTCCAACATGGGAGAAACTTATCCTAGTTCCCTAGCCAACGAATGTGGTGACCCAATCTAGTAAAGGCTTCCCTCCAAAATGTCTTGGTATAACAACATTCAATAAACAAATGGTGTGTTGATTCTTTAGCCTGACTGCACATAACACATTTGGAAGGGTCGACTATACCTTTCTTTTTTACAATTTTTGTTGTTAGAATCTTTCTATGAGCTAAGATCCAACAAAAAGTATTGATATTGGGCAGTCCATCGTAATTCCATATGTAATTCCACATATTTAAATGTTGAGAAAGTTGGGAAGTTTCAAGTTGGCTAAATGATCCAAAAAGTATCCAGAGAAGGCTAAGAACAACTCAGAACTCAGAGAGGCAACTCAGAACGCTTAGAATGGCTCCAGCAGACAAAGAAAGGGAAAAAAATAAAAGTTCCCAAAAATCAGTAAAAATGGCATGATTGTGAAGAGCATGTCACAAGATTTCTAACGGTGCAAACGGCTCATCAAACAGAGTTACGGATTGAAAGATATATGTGGTCAAAGTTGTGGTCAAATAGGGCAAGTCAACAGGGGCCACATCATCATCGTACTGTTGATGTCAAGATGACGTCAGCAACTGACATGGCAGGATAACGTCAGCATGATGACTACTGACATCAACATGCCATGTGACAGCATCAGAGGCTACCATGTGTCACCCGCCAATAGGATTTTTGGGGATCCATTTGGACTAGTAGAAAAGTGCCACATGGCACTGCTAGGTGACGCCATGTGGCACCACCCATAAGGCGCCATGTGTCATGTATGGAGTTGACGTGGAGGTGACATCAGCATCCAGGTGGGCCAATCTAAGGATGCCACATTTCCCAATCAGAGGGCACCACATGGCACCCCCAAAATGCCCAAGGAGGGCCCATGACCAAAAATAAAATATAAAAATGAACCCCCACCAAATATGGCGGAGGTCCCCCCAAGTCTAAAATCCGACCATCCAAATGTAGTGGAGGTTGTAACAAAGACCCAAAAGGAGAGGCTCGCGGGTTTAACCCTGGGACCTCCCCCACATGTAATGCCTTAACATTAACGTCGATAACCAACTCACCCAATGGTTATGTTGGTAAATGCATCTACCCACGTGTTATTTAAGCCAGGTTTTCGCCCAGCTAGAAAGGGGGAGGCACGAACCATACGACTACGGGCACAATTTTCGAGCTAAGGAATGTAATTATTGCAGGTTGCAGAGGGCACATAAACCGAGATGGAATTCTTCTTGGGCCTGGGAGTGACAAAGTCAGATCAAGGCGTGGAGACAGTCATTTTTGGGTAATTCGATGCAAGGAATTCAGTGGTGTTGTATGTTTTCTGATCTGAGCATCATTTATGCAGCTTGATTTCAGAATGAGGTATACTTATGTATTTTGCCAAATTCTTTTGTTGAGTTAATGAAAGAGCCTACCCATTTGAGAGAAGGACCCAGAGACGTAGTCCACCAGGGACGAACTCCGTTATCAAGTTTTTGTGTTCAGATCTGATGCTTATGTCTCTTCATTTTTGAGTTTTCCCTTCTTTAATGGTGCACTTTAATTTATGCTCATTTAGTGCAATTCTTTATAAGTCGCGATGAAAAGATATCGGATCATGTTGGTATCAGAGCAGTCGTTTTTGACTTGAATTGTTTAGTGTGAATGCTTACTAGGGCCAACCATAAGCAGGGTGAAGGAATTCTTAAGACTTTCAATCCCGAAGTTGGTCGTGCATCCAGAAGGAAGAAAATGGCAGAAGAGGACAAGCGTGATGAACATAAGAAAAACTTTCACATGGTCTTTTATCGCATGTCAGAAATGGTTGAATGAATGTATGGAGATTACGAGAAGAGGATGAAGAAGAAAGGGAAGAAAAAGGAAGCACATGTAGATGATGATGCTTGGAAAACCAAGGGGCTGGAGGAGATCCTCCTAAGCCTCTGTCTTCACCTTCAAGTTATAGTTCTTCTTCCTCTCAGCATTCTCATCATTATCATCATTCCAGCCATAAAGCCTCTTTTACAAAACCATTATTAAAGCTTGATGTAAAATTTGTTTTACCTATGTTTAATGGAGATGTTAATCCTGAAAATCTAGATAATTGGATCCAACAGGTTGAAGTGTATTGTCGTGTCTAGCATATTGATGAAGAGGAGGTAAAAGTGAAACTGCCTTCTCTTCGGTTGGAAGGCATCATTCTCGTATGGTGGGAGAGAAAGCTTAAGGACAGAAGTAAGTGTGGTAATCTTCTTTCCTCATGGTCAGAATTTAAATTAGTAATAAGGAAGCAATTTTATCCATTAGAGTATTTACATAAAGCAATGATGGAATGTCAAACTTTAAGTCAAAGTAAAGGTCAAACTGTACAAAGTTTCACAGAAGAATTTAGGAAGAAATACTTTGTATTGAACATTCCTTTAGATTCTTATGAAACTTTAATGAAGTATATTGGCGCACTTCACAGTTATATTCGTCATAATTTTCTCTTGTTTAACCCCACTAGTCTTGATGAAGTTTGTGTGCAAGCCACTCACTTTGAGAATAGGGGGAAACATGTTCAAGAAGATCCCACAAAGAAACCTTCCAATTTCCCACAAAAGACTTTTAAGAAGTTTAAAAGGAAGGACAAGAAGACCGCTACAGTAAGGAGATAAGGAGGAAAACCATCTTGCACTCATTGCAAGAAGAGCGGTTACGATGAAGAACACGGTTGGAAACTGCAACCATAAAAGAAACCGAAACAGTTCGGTGGAAAGGGGAAGACAAAGATCATTGCTACAGTTCAGCAAGATCTTGGTTCTGATTCAGGAGATGAAGGAAAGATCACAGCGGTTGGAGTACAAGGTAAAGATTCTCTTCATGCTATTTCAAGTTCCAATGATGAATCTCATGTTGATGAAGGAAAGAGGAATGAGTTATTTCACATAAGAGTTGTATCTAAACATACTAAGATAGATACATTATTTGATCTGGTTTCCCAAGTAAAATTAATATCTGAAGCACTTGTCAAGAATATGGGTCTTGAAACGAAACCACATCTAAAGCCTTATCCTCTTGGTTGGGTATGTGATAAAGCAAAACTTAATGTCACCAAACAATGTAGGATCAAATTTGTTATTGCTTCAAAATTGATTGATGAAGTGGATTTGGATGTTGTACCACTTGATATATGTGACATAGTGTTGGGAAGTCCTTATCTTTATGATAGAAAAGTAGTCTTCTTTCTTCATGAGAACAAATACCACCTTACTAAAGAGGGAGTGAAATATATTGTTAGAGCTCACAGTATAAGGGTAAATACGACACTTGTTAGTGCAGGGCAAATGAAAAGACTCATAAACACTAATAAGAGATATGTACTCATGGTTGTTAGAGAGAAATATGTCGGGACATCCGATGATTTCCAAGGATGTGATCCATCTCATAAAAAGGAATTAATTGATATTGTTTCTAAGTATGATGATATTTTTTAGGAACCAGATGGATTACCTCCAAAGAGGGAAATCCAACATGAGATACATCTTCGGCAGGATTCTCCTCTTCCTAATGTAGGCATGTACAAGATGTAAGTTGTGGAGATGCCAGAGATCAAGAAGCAGGTACAGGGCTTATTGGATCAAGGGGTCATTAGTCCCAGTTCATCTCCTTGTGGTTCTTCGATCGTGATGGTTCCAAAGAAGGATGGCACATGGCGAATGTGTGTCAATTACCGGGCCTTAAATAAAATCACAGTGAAAAATTGATACCCTCTTCCTCGCATAGATGATTTACTTGATCAATTGAAGAATGTTGTTTATTTCACTAAGTTGGATTTGCACAGTGGATATCATCAAATCAGAGTCACAGAACAGGATGCGTCGAAAATTGCCTTTAAAACCAAACATGGATTTTTTGAGTGGTTAGTTATGTCATTTGAGCTTTGAAATGCTCTGACAACTTTCATGCGTGTGATGAATGATGTATTTAGGCCTTTCCTAGATGACTTTGTGATTGTATGTTTAGACGACATTGTTTTTTTTAGCAAGACTTGGGATGAGCATGTGAGGCATGTAAAGCAAGTATTGGATACTTTGCAAAGGGAAAAGTTGTATGTAAAACTATCTAAATGTGAATTTGGCAAGACTTCAATTGTGTACTTAGGTCATATTTTAGGAGGACAATTGAAAATTGATCCTTCCAAAATTGATGTAATTGTAAAATGGCCTGAGCCAAAAAGTGTAACTGAATTTCAAAGCTTCCTAGGTGCAGTCTAGTATTGGAGGACATTCATTCCTAACTTCTCCTTTATAGCAGCTCCTTTGCATGCCTTAACCAGTGTGAAGAACACTTTTCAGTGGGAAGGAAAGCAACAAAAAGATTTCAACATTTTGAAGGAGAAGATCAGTACCGCACCAGTATTAGCACTGTTGAATCTTCAACAGCCTTTTGAGATCGAGATAGATCCCAGCGGATATGCCATGGGTGCATTATTGATGCAATATCCTAAGCCTATTTGTTACCACTCTGAAACTTTTAACCAAGTTTTTGTTAACTATCCTACATATGATAAAGAGTTGTATGCATTAGTTCAGAGCATGAAGAAATGGAAACACTACTTGTTAGGGAAGGAAACAATCATACATATAGATCATAAACCCTTACACTATCTTCAAGCATAGACAAAATTGCAACAATCTCAACACTACATATGGATGGGTTTTCTACAACAATTTCACTTGGTAATTGTTGAGGAAAGGATATGAAATAATCTTACTCAAACATTTTCAGATCTTGATTGGCTAAGGAAAGATAGACGGGAATATCACCCTATGTTTATAGCCTCAAAAAGTGTTTCCTAATCCACAAGTATTAGTTACAAGGGCTTAGGCCTATTTTTTATAAGTAAAAGATTGTTGTAAAATTCAATATTTTTATATAATTTTCTGAATATAATAGATGCAAAAGTAAATGTGGAGACAAAAGAAAAAATACCAAGTCACATATTAACACATATGAGACAGAATAGCAATCGCTTATTTCATTCCAATAAATCAAAAGAATCATTCTCTTTACAAAAATCCCAAAGGGATTTTAGACCAAAGTCAAACTTAGATGTCCCCAATGAAAACCATACAAAAGGACTTTTGACAAAAAGTAAAAAACTGAACTTTAAAAGTTGGATGAGCTTGCCACAGATTGTTGCCCACTCGACTCTGCACAATATCCTTTATCAGTCATGAAAATTAATTCATAAACAGACAAGTCTACATGGACTATCAAAGATAGATCAACACCTCTGAAAAACAAGTGTATGAATGGTGTGATTCATCCTTGAATCTTGTTGTCTACAATAGGACCTTGTTATCATAAAAGAGAATTAGGCTTTTAATGAATTAAAGAATGAATGAAAACTGAACTATCTCAATAAAACTCAAGAGCAGACCTTAGTATGCTTTCTCCTTCTATTATCCTCTTGTTTTTCCTTCTCTTTTTGCCTTTAATCAATCAAAATTAGCTGAAGTAGTTCAACTACCTCCTTTAGTTAAGTTAACTAGAACTCAACTAACTTTTAGTTTAGGGGAAGAATTAATATAACCATAATAAGGGTCTTTAATAAATAATAACTAGTAGGTGGGACCCCTTGTGACTCCCTTTAATTTCTTAACAAAAATAAATATAACTATTCAATCAATCAAACACATCCCTCCTTGTGGCTCCCATCATCATTCTCATAATTTGAAAATTAATATCAATGATATTTTAAACCATATCCAACAAATATAATATCCAAAAATAGTATGTTGTCCAAAACTTCAGCAGTCAACTGTTCTCAACAATCAATAATAAAATATTCTCAAAAACCATATTTGCCACTTTGGGAGGCAATTTTCCCTTTGTTGTTGTTGTCTCCCTTTGAATTTTTTTAATTAGCCTTAGGCAGTGTGGAGCCTTTAGGCTTGATCTCACTGATAACATGAGAGCAGTCATCTATCAGGTGCGTGTGGGATGAAACAGATTTGGCTTAATCACATGAGGGAGAGGAGGGGGTAGCAGCAGCTTTTCCTTTATCATGCGTGTGGTGGGCTTCCTTTTTGAGTCTCTTTATTGCGTGGGAAGACTGTACAGGTGAGTGTGCAGGGGAAATTTGAACAATTGGGTTAATCGGTGGAGGAGGAGCAAGTAGAGACAAATTGGGTTAGCCACGATGTTGGGAGACTATTGGGTGAACAATCTCTTGTCATCTGTCATTTTCAGGGACTTCAAGTTGTAATGAGACATGAGAGGGGACAAGGATACTAGGGACATGTTGGGGTTGGAAGGGAGGCCTTTTCGACCTAGGTTGGACTACCCCTTGTCCAATCTAGTTGAAAAATATAGCTTGGAAGAGTTGGTTTAACTCTTGTGGATCTACATCAAAATGTATCGAGAATCTAGGCCTTTTAGGGCCTCTGTTCCAATTCCCTCTGCCCCTATTATTTCTGCCATGACTTCCTCTGCTAAAGAAGCTCATCCTGTATGCAGCGTTTATTAGCAACTAGCTTCTTAAACAAACCATACATGACACCTCTTTAAATATGAAACAAAATTTGGCTCAGCAAACACATCAGACCCATGCAATCCAATCCATAAAAATCATTTAATACTTGTCAATGAGCAGGGGGTGAAAAAGGGCTCTGGGATATCTGAGGGGGTTGTATTGAGAGAAAAAGTGATAAAATGAAAGGGAGTATAACATGATTATTTCTCAACAAATCATTAAACAATCAATTGTGTTATAATAACAAAATCATATAAATTGTAACCCATCTCTGTGTCATCCTTTAATTGATGTAATACAGAATTTCCACTTAATTTTAATTTAATTTTAAGAACAGGGCATGCAAAGTGAATCTAGGAATGTGAGGGTATTCGTAATGTGCGAAAAAGTGAGAGAATGACAGGGAAATTAATGGATATTGTTCATAAAATAAATTAAGTAATCAATAATCATAACTTTGTATTAAACTCAATCCATAAAGCACCAACATTCACTGTTTACCAATTGTGTACCAAACTGTTTGTTGTTCCAATATTTAAATTTCCCAAAATTTCTCAATTCATAACAGTCTGTGCAATCATAACTTATAACAAAACAACCTTTACATTTCAACAGTCCTATTTAACAAAGCGTTGATCTTTTATTTCATTTACTTCATTTTAAGAATTAAAAAAAAAAAAAAAAA